>LBNU01007689.1:9254-93254 GCA_014162995.1 Artemisia annua
CGAGAGAACGATCAATCCCCCGGTACTTGCCACTACACTATACTACATCGGTCAGGTACACTGCCTGGTGGGGATTGCAAGCTTCTCGAGATCCCTCGAGAGGTAAAACGTAGTGCGTGTTGCAATCCACACGCATCAAGTAACGACAAACAAAACCCATTTGTTTAGACATTGGATTAATACCGTGGGTATTAGCAAGAAAAAAGCAAACGAAGTGCTTTTGTTTAAAATATCGAGTGGTATTTTTTTTGGGTAAAGGACTTGGAACACAAAACAACGACAAACACCAAGTTTGAATGTGGTCAAACAATACATTGGGTACTTTTGGAGATTGAAGTCGAGACACAACAAAGGTCAAGGGCAAACCGAGACATAAAGAAAAGGTCTAGGGCACACATTTGGAAACCAAGTCGACAAAGAAAGGACAACGTGAAGTGTGGTAGAAGAAGAAGAAACTTTTGGTTGGTATTCGACAACAACAAATACAACCAAATTGATTTGGATAGGAGACGAGGAAAAAAAAAGAACGTGGTTGATATACTCAAGTATCGACACACAAGTGGGAACACGGTTGTGTTTTGACACAACAAACGAGGTCACAAACTCATTTTGGATTTCTATCTATATTAGATAGTATAGATATTTATTTTTCATACTATTAGGAAATCCCGAGAACTATATATTGATCCCGTATTATTAGGATTCCCGGTTAACTATTTTCTATTCCCGTAGTAATAAGATATACCATACTGGTTAGAATTCCCATACGAATTAGAAGGTGAAGATTGTAAACACATTTAAGATGGTCGGTGACGATGCGAATAACACTAACACTATTGTGAAACCCGTAACACCTATTGCACAATACCAATGCCCTAAACTCAAAACCATAAACTACACGGTTTGAGCAATACAAATTAAGGTTATACTAGAAGCACATGGTTTATGGGAAACAATAGAACCTAAGGAAAACACACAAGTAGATGATAAAAAGGATAAGGCAACTACTACCCTCCTATATCAAGCGTTGATCGAAGATGTGATTTTACAAATACCTAGTTGTACGGCAAAAGAATTATGGGAATCATTAAGAAAGAGACACGTTGGAGAAGAAAAGGTGCAACAAGCATGATTACAATCACTGATGATTGGATTTCATAATCTTCAAATGAAGGAAGATGAAACGGTGGATGCATTTGCGAACAAACTAAATGGTTACGTCATGAAGGCTAAAGAATTAGGAAAAACCATGGATGAATCACTTTTAGTAAGAAAACTATTAGACTCCACACCAGATAGATTCATTCAGATAGTAGCATCCATAGAACAGACAAGTGATCTAAATGATATTACCTTAGATGAGATCACTGGAAAACTTAAGGCATTCGAGGAAAGAATAAAACTCCGAAAGGGAGGACAAGTAGAAAGCCAGGATAACTTATTATTTGCACAAGGCGAACACTCTAGAAATAAGAAACGATTTAATAAATATAGGGGTAGATCAAACTACTCACGAGGAAACTGGGGAAATAGAGGAAATAGAGATAACTCGAATGGAGAAAGTTCAACTCACAATGATAAGACAAATAAGAATAAAGGTGAGTGGAATAAGAAGAAGGGAAAATGTTTCAATTTCGGGAAACATGGACATTTTAAGAGAGACTGTAGAAACCCACCAACAACTCAAGAACAATCAAACCTTATCTTAGAAGACGATGAACCATCACTACTAATGACTACACACGAAACTGAACACGAAGAAGTTTTGTTGAATGAAGGACAAATACAACCCGGAAAGTATGCTACAACAGATGCTAGCATATGGTATTTAGATAATGGTGCAAGTAACCATATGACAGGAACTAAGAGTCATTTTAAGGATATAGACGAAAGCATCACTGGACGCGTTCGTTTTGGAGATGGATCGTACTTAGAGATAAAGGGTAGAGGTTCTATATTACTAGGATGTAGAAACAAGGAACAAAAGATAGTTTCAGATGTTTACTACATTCCAAACCTCAAGAGCAACATACTTAGTCTAGGAAAACTTATGGAGATTGGTTGTAAGATCATCATGGATGGAAACAAGTTGACTTTGTATGATAAGAGTAAGAAGTTGTTGATGAATGTAGAAAGATCTAAGAATCGACTTTACAGTATTAGACTACAGATAGAAGCACTTGTATGTCTCTTAGCAAATGTGGATAACCAAGCATGGTTATGGCACGCTAGATTAGGTCATCTGAACTTTGACGACATAAACAAGATGACAAGAAAGGGTCTAGTGGAAGGTATACCTAGAATAAACCATGCAGGACAAATATGTGATGCATGTTTATTAGGAAAACACAGTAGAACACCATTTCCGAATAAAGCTAAATTCAGATCCAAGAACCCATTGGACTTAGTATATGGAGATCTTTGTGGTCTCATAAGTCCAGCCACACATTCTAGAAAGAAGCTCATCTTCTTATTAGTAGATGACTGTACACGTTTCATGTGGGCCTACTTTCTAACATCAAAATACCAGGCATTCAACACATTTAAGGAATTTAGACAGAAGATTGAAATGGAGTTAAGGTTGAAATTAAGAATCCTAAGAACAGATAGAGGAAGTGAATTTACATCAAATGAATTCACTAAATACTGTAAGGAGAATGGAATAGTAAGACAGTTAACAGCACCATACTCACCGCAACAGCATGGAGTAGTTGAAAGAAAAAATAGGACGGTGTTATCAACTACTAGGAGTATGATGAAAGCAATGAAGTTACCCATAGCTTTTTGGGCGGAAGCAGTCAAACACGCCAATTATATACTGAATAGGGTACCTACACGAGCACTGGAAGATAAAACACCATATGAAGCACTCTACAACAGAAAACCAAATCTGGAAAACCTAAGAATATTCGGATGCACAGCTCATGCTAAGATAACGATCCCTCACTTGAAAAAGTTGGATGACAGAAGCATACCGATGGTTTANGAAAGCAATGAAGTTACCCATAGCTTTTTGGGCGGAAGCAGTCAAACACGCCAATTATATACTGAATAGGGTACCTACACGAGCACTGGAAGATAAAACACCATATGAAGCACTCTACAACAGAAAACCAAATCTGGAAAACCTAAGAATATTCGGATGCACAGCTCATGCTAAGATAACGATCCCTCACTTGAAAAAGTTGGATGACAGAAGCATACCGATGGTTTATTTAGGAGTAGAGGAAGGATCAAAAGCATGTAAGCTATATGATCCAGTAGGAAACAAGAAACATGTAAGTAGGGACGTAAAGTTTATGGAAACGAAACCGTGGGATTGGGATAAAAATGAAGAGGATACAAGTACACAAGATACATTTTGGGCTAGTTTTGTGGTAGACGAAGTTGACAATGAAAATCCTACACAAGTCAACATAGAAAACAATGATAACACGTATCCAATACTAGATCCAATACCGAATCAAATACAAGATCCAGACTCACCAATCACATCACCAACATACAATTACGACCCTAACTCTGAAGATGAAGTAGAAGCTACTTTTAGCTCATTAGGAAGCTCAGACCAGATACATGATCACAGACCAGTACGAGGTTTAAAAGATTTGACAGAAATCTATGAAACTGCACAACAAGTAGAAGCACCAAGCTTATTCTTCACGGAAGAAGAACCTCGTAATTACAAGGAAGCATCAAAAGATGAGAAGTGGATTGAGGCCATGGAGATTGAATTGGATTCAATCAACAAAAATAACACATGGACTCTTACCACATTGCCTACAAATCAGAAGGCAATAGGACTCAAATGGGTTTACAAAACCAAGAGAGATGCACAAGGAAAGATCATTAAGTATAAAGCAAGATTAGTAGCGAAAGGTTATGCACAAGAACAAGGAATAGACTTTGATGAGGTGTTTGCACCAGTTGCTAGAATAGAGACAGTTCGCTTAATATTGGCACTAGCAGCATATCATGGATGGCAAGTACACCACTTGGATGTAAAATCAGCATTTTTACATGGAGAATTGAAGGAAGAAGTCTATGTTACACAACCTGAAGATTTCATTCAACAAGGAAACCTTGGAAAAGTCTACAAGCTAACTAAAGCATTGTACGGCTTAAGACAAGCACCGAAAGCTTGGAATGTGAAGCTTGACCAAACCTTGAAGTCACTAGACTTTAAGAAATGTAATCTCGAACAAGCAGTTTACACAAAGAGAAGCAAGACTTCTACACTTATAGTTGGAGTATATGTAGATGATTTAATAATCACAGGCACTCCAAAGAAGGAAATAGACTTGTTCAAATCCCAAATGGAAAATAAAATTGAAATGAGGGACTTAGGATTGCTAGCATATTACCTTGGGATAGAAGTTACATAGACAGGAGGAGAGATTACAATCAAGCAAACATGATATATTAACAAGATCCTAAAAGAAACAAGTATGACGGACAACAATGATACCAAGATACCATTGGATCCCGACACTAAGTTGGTCAAGGCGGAAGATGGAAACCCAGTAGACGCAACTTATTACCGTAGCTTAATTGGAAGTCTCAGATACTTACTACATACAAGACCGAATCTTAGTTACTCAGTCGGACTACTCAGCAGATTTATGCAAGAACCGAAGGATCATCACCTGAAGGCAGTGAAACAAGTAATCCGATATATCAAAGGAACAAAGGAACATGGTATAATATACAAGAAAGAAGGCGGCTGCAAGATTACAGGTTACAGTGACAGTAGTTATGGAATCAACACTATAGTTTGTTTTGGTGAAAGGATACCGTGAGGGGTATCACGGATTGTGTGAAGGAAAGGTTTGGATTTCGAAGCAAAAGAAACAAAGAAAACGTAGAGAACTTCGAAGGAGACCGTGAACAACCTAGTTGGTTGGAAGGATACCGTGAACAAGGAAGAACTTGGAAGGAGACCGTGAACAACCTAGTTTGGTTGGAAGGATACCGTGAACAAGAAAGATTTAGGAGACGTTGTGGAGACGAAATCAAGAACAACACACAAGGAAGAACTTATAGCAACGTGTAGTGTGGTATACCGAGAAAAAGGAAGGAAGATTTTTGTTTGGCTTGTTGGTACATAACCAATTCGACAACACAAAAGGAGGCCGTGGTATTTTGTTTTGGTTCAAGGCAAGAAATTCGAAAAAAAACTATAAAGGAGGCCGTGATTAATTGTTTTGGCTCGTTGGGAATTCGAAAAGAAAACAAAAGAGGCAGTGGGTTCTTTTGTTTTGGTGTTCGTTGGAAAAGTAATTCGACACAAAAAAGGAAAAGGAAGCCGTGGGTGCTTTGGCTTGTGTATGGATCGAATTGAAACAAAAAAAAAACGAGGCAAGGAAAACAAGGAAACAACTTGGGAATAACAACAAAACGTTGGTAAACGGTGTTACTAACGCGAGACAAAGGGAATACACTTGTGTTCAACAAAACATCGAGGTCACAAGTTAAATTTTCTGGATTTCTATTTTATTAGATAGTATAGAAGTATTATTTTGTACTATTAGGAAATCCCGAGAACTATTTATCGATCCCGTATTATTAGGATTCCCGGAAAACTATCTATATTCCCATATTAGTAGCAATACCATACTGGTTAGAATAATTCCCATACGTATTAGAAGGTGAAGATAATAAGCACTTTTAAGATCGCCGGCGACGATACAACAAACACATCAACTACACTAAAACCAGTAACACCTATCGCACAATATCAATGCCCTAAATTGAAAACCACAAACTACATAGTTTGGGCTATACAAATTAAGGTTATAGTAGAGGCACATGGTTTATGGGAGGCAATAGAAACTAAGGAGAACACGCAAGTAGATGATAAGAAGGATAAGGCAACGACAACCTTCCTATATCAAGCGTTAACCGATGATGTGATTTTACAAGTAGCGGGATGTAAAACGGCTAAGGAATTATGGGAATCGTTAAAGAAGAGACACGTTAGAGAAGAGAAAGTTCAACAAGCATGGTTACAATCATTGATGATTGGGTTTAATACACTTCAGATGAAGGAAGATGACACGGTGGATGCATTTACAGCTAAACTAAACGGCTATGCCACTAAGGCAAAAGAATTAGGAAAAACTTTGGATGAATCACTTTTAGTACAAAAACTATTAGATTCCACACCAGATACGTTCATTCAGATAGTAGCATCCATAGAACAAACGAACGATCTCGACGATATCACCTTTGATGAGATCACTGGAAAACTCAAGGCATTTGAGGAAAGGATAAAGCTCCGGAAAGGAGGACAAATGGAAAGCCAGGAGAACTTATTGTTCGCACAAGGCGAACACTCGGGAAAAGGAAGGCGATTTGGTAAACGCGGAGGTAGATCAAATTTTTCACGAGGAAACTGGCAGAATAATAGAAACAAATATAACTCAAAAGGAGGAAACTCAAATCACAAAGGAAACTCAAATAGGAATAAAAGTGAGTGGGATTTGAGTAACGTATGATGTTTCAAGTGTCAGAAACTTGGACATTTTAAGAAAGATTGCAGAGGAACATCGACAACTCAGGAACAATCAAACCTTATCTTAGAAGACGATGAACCATCACTGTTAATGACTACACACGAAATTGAACACGAGGAAGTGTTGTTGAATGAAGGCCAAATTCAACCAGGAAAGTATGCTTCAGCAGATGCAAGCATATGGTATTTAGATAATGGTGCAAGTAACCATATGACGGGAACCAAGAGTCATTTTAAGGATATTGACGAAAGCATAAGTGGACGCGTTCGTTTTGGGGATGGATCGTATGTGGAGATAAAGGGAAAAGGATCTACATTGTTAGGTTGTAGAAACCAGGAACATAAGATAGTATCGGATGTATACTATATACCAAACCTCAAGAGCAACATACTAAGAGGACAATTTACGGAGATAGGTTATAAGATCATCATGGATGGAAACAAATTGACTTTGTATGATAAGAGCAAGAAGTTGTTGATGAAGGTTGAAAGATCTAAGAATCGACTTCNTTGTTAGGTTGTAGAAACCAGGAACATAAGATAGTATCGGATGTATACTATATACCAAACCTCAAGAGCAACATACTAAGAGGACAATTTACGGAGATAGGTTATAAGATCATCATGGATGGAAACAAATTGACTTTGTATGATAAGAGCAAGAAGTTGTTGATGAAGGTTGAAAGATCTAAGAATCGACTTCACAGTATTAGATTACAGATAGAAGCACCTATATGTCTCTTAGCAAATGTAGATAACCAAGCATGGTTATGGCACGCTAGATTAGGTCATCTGAACTTTGATGACATCAACAAGATGACTAGGAAGGGTCTAGTAGAAGAAATACCAAGAATAAATCATGTCGGACAGATTTGTGATGCATGTTTATCAGAAAAACACAGTAGAACACCATTTCCGAATCAAGCTAAATTCAGATCAAAGAACCCGTTGGACTTAGTATATTGAGACCTCTGTGGTCCTATAAGTCCAGCCACACACTCTGGCAAGAAACTCATATTCTTGTTAGTGGAATTTAGACAGCAGATAGAAACGGAGATGAGAATGAAATTAAGGATGCTAAGAACAGATAGAGGAGGTGAATTTACATCTAATGAATTCACCAAGTACTGTAAAGAAAATGGAATAGCATGACAGTTGACAGCACCTTACTCACCACAACAAAATGGAGTAGTGGAGAAAAGAAATAGGACAGTGTCATCAACTACGAGGAGTATGATGAAAGCGATGAAGTTACCCTTAACTTTATGGGCGGAAGCGGTTAAATATGAAATTTACATACTCAATAGGGTATCTATGAGACCCTGGTAGATAAAAATCCATATGAGGCACTCTAACCAAAAAACCGAACCTGGAAAACCTAAGAATATTCAGATGCACAACTTATGCAAAGATAACAATACCTCACTTAAAGAAGCTGGACGACAGAAGCATACCAATGATTTACTTAGGAGTAGAGAAAGAATCAAAAGCATGTAGGTTATATGATCCAATAGCAAGGAAGAAACACGTTAGTAGGGATGTAAAGTTTATGGAAACAAAATCGTGGGATTGGGATAAAGATGGAGAGGATACAAGTACACAAGACACATTTTGGGCTAGTTTTGTGGTAGAAGGAGTTGACAATGAGAACACTACACCAGTCAACACAGAAATCAATGATATTGTTGATAATACATATCAGGAACAGGATCCGATTCCTGATCCAGTTTCACCAATCACACCACCGACATATACTTACAACCCACACTCAGACGCGGAAGAAGAAGAGGCTACTATAAGCTCATTAGGAAGCTCAGAACATAGATTTGATGATAAACCAGTACGAGGTTTCAAAGAGTTAACGGAAATCTACAAGGATGCACGTGAAATAGGAGCAGAAAGCTTATTTTTCACTGAAGAAGAACACCGTAACTACAAGGATGCATCAACAGACAAGAAATGGATTGAGGCCATGGAGATTGAATTAGATTCAATCAACAAGAATAACACATGGACCCTTACTATATTGCCAGCAAATCATAAGGCAATAGGACTCAAATGGGTTTACAAAACCAAGAGGGATGCTAAAGGAAAGATCATCAAATACAAGGTACGGTTAGTAGCAAAAGGATATGTACAAGAACAAGGAATAGACTTCGATGAAGTATTTGCACCAGTTGCTCGGATATAGACAGTTCGGTTGATATTAACATTAGCAGCATATCATGGTTGGCAAGTACATCACTTAGATGTGAAATCAGCATTTTTACATGGAGATTTGAAGGAAGAAGTCTACGTTACACAACCTGAAAGGTTCATTCAACAAGGAAATTCAGGGAAAGTCTATAAGTTTACTAAAGCTTTATATGGCTTAAGACAAGCACCAAGAGCTTGGGATGTGAAGCTTGATCAAACCTTAAAGTCATTAGATTTTAAGAAGTGTAATCTCGAACAAGCAGTTTATACGAAGAGAAGCAAGACTTCTACACTTATAGTTGGAGTTTATGTAGATGATTTGATAATCACGGGCACTCCAAGGAAGGAAATAGAAGTATTTAAATCCCAGATGAAAGAAAACTTTGAAATGAGCGACTTAGGATTGTTAGCTTATTACCTTGGGATAGAAGTTACACAGACAGGAGGAGAGATTACAATCAAGCAAACAAGTTATTTTAACAAGATCTTGATGGAAACAAGTATGACAGATAGTAATGATACGAAGATACCAATGGATCCCGGTACTAAGTTGGTCAAGGCGGAAGATGGAAACTCAGTTGACGCAACTTGTTACAGAAGCTTAATTGGAAGTCTCAGGTACTTACTACATACAAGACCAGATCTTAGTTACTCAGTCGGACTACTCAGTAGATTCATGCAAGACCCGAAGGATCATCACCTGAAGGCGGTAAAGCAAGTAATCCGATATATCAAAGGAACAAAGGAACATGGTATAATATACAAGAAAGAAGGCGGCTGCAAGATTACAGGTTACAGTGACAGTAGTTATGGAATCAACACCGATCAAGGAAAAGGAACTACTGGAATAGTATTTTACTTTGGAGAGTCACCTATTACTTGGTGTACTCAGAAGCAACCAACAGTGGCGCTCTCATCATATGAATCAGAATTCATGGCGGCTACTGCAGCAGCATGTCAAGCCTTATGGTTAAAACGTTTACTAAGTGAATTAACTGGATTGGAAGAAAGAAGGATAACGCTTAGAGTTGACAACGTATCAGCTGTAGCACTCGTAAAGAACCCAGTATTTCATGGAAGGAGTAAGCATATAGACATTCGCTATCATTTCATTCGTGAATGCGTAGAGAATGGTCATATTAATGTGGAACACGTTAGTGGAGAACTACAAAGAGCAGACATCTTAACGAAAGTTTTACCAAGACTCAAGTTCGTGACTATGCGACAAATGCTCGGAGTTCAAGACTTAGGACAAAGCAACGATCAAGATTAAGGAGGAGAATGTGAACCAAGTTTTAATCTCGATGTTACTTTCTCTGGAAACATGAAGGACTAAACGTGTTAAGTAGAAACTTAATAACCGCTATTCGGTTAAGTTAGTTAAAATAGTTTTATTAGTTAATTTTCTGTAAAATTCGAAGGGTCATGTCGCTTGGAACATGCCTGTTCGAACAGACACAAAGGTTGGAACACAACCATTCGTGACTTATAAATACTTATGATTATGTAACGTTAAAACAGTTAGATGAAATAAAGTTATCTTGTTTATTGTTTGCAAATCCATTTCGACTCACACACACACACGCATATTGGGACAACAGTAACGTCAAATGATTGGATTCAGGCACAAAAAACTTTGCATGTGCAACATCACTTTTTCTGCCCAGTCTTTTGAACTAAAGAATACAGGACTGAAAGCATAGATACAATCACCAAAACTTCGGTTACACAATTAAATTCTTCACCCATTAATAGAATTTTAGCCAGATGTGGGTCCAACGGGAACTGGCTCATTTTTAGCCCAGTATCAGTCGGATTCCCTGTGTTGTTCAATGCTCCCGATATCCATAGTTGATAGGAGTACGTAAAGAATGTTAGCTTTAGGTGGAGGGTCCATGAACTCGAAATCATAAGTTTCTTGGCATAATAGTTTTTAAGATGGTTTCTTAGACGACGCTAGATGGCGTTTCAGAACAACAGGACGAATGTCCGATCTCAGTATTAACTAATAACGAATATGACGAAAACATATGGATATGTTACCGCTCTAGAATCGAATAGTGAGGACTGGATAGGGAGGAGACACAGTCTATGACAACGATATAAAATTATCATATTCAGGGCATCACACACAATTTACGAGTCATAAGGGTGGGTAATACGCTAATAAATTTCCACCACCATACTTATCGGCCCAATTGGGTTCGTCAACCCAAGGGGTCCGATAACTGTTGCGGTTTGGTTTATTAACGTTAAACCAACCCGTAACTCAAACCATAATCAATACATCCTATAATTTCCAAGACATATCAATCATATCAAAATCACATAAATCACCCCATGAGCCGCCCTCTACAAGGGTCTCATATAATAATTCACATCATATCATCATCTCATAATATCTCAAATATAATATAAGATGCTTCGGCTTGGCGGGCTGGCGGGCGTTGGTCGAGGATCGCTTTCTATAAAAATCGGTTATAGTTTAGGTTTTTATTACCTAGTTTTCTATAACCTTGGCTCTGATTCCAATCTGTAACACTCCCAAAATTTGGTACAGCGGAAGACTATTCAAGCTCTCGGGGTGCTACGGGTTTAGTATGCATCACGAGTCATAAAGAACGAGATAATGTAAAGATAATTTAAAATAGGACCATTCGTGGTTTTTAAGTTCACATTCATCCCAAATATCCAAAGTAAGGCCCAAAAACATAAGTTTAAACGTAGGTCCACAACAAAATATCAGAGTTTAGAATAGATCCTTTAACCAAAACGCCTTGCCAAGCCTTCCAAACAAGCATTTCCAAGCACCACTTAATTACCTGAGAAAACGCGCTAAAAGTCAGCTTTCGCTGGTGAGATCATAGGTTTCGTTCAAAACATAGTAGTGGACATATACGTAAAAACTCTTGCTATGCTAGACTAGTCCTAAAATCCGCAATCCAAAACCCTATAGGTGCACCCTCTAGGCAAACATAATAATCTCACGGATACCTTCTGCATTTCAAAACCCTATAGGTGAACACTATAGGCAAACATCATAATCTCACGAATACCTTCAGCATTTCAAAACCCTGTAGGCGAACACTATAGGCAAACATCATAATCTCACAGATACCTTCCGCATTTCAAAACCCTATAGGCGAACACTATAGGCAAACATCATAATAGCACTCGCAAGGATGCGACATGCCCAGCATTCGTAAGGATACGACATGCTCTACAAAATCAACATAGTCTACCGGCATAGCAACTTTTAATTCCAAACATTTCAAACAGTCCATATAAAACAATTTGCACGTTTTCTCACCCCAAGTTTAGAAAAACAATATTCAAGAGTAAGAGTGGGGCTATGACTCACCTCAGGTCTAGCAAACAGCACAAAAATCAACAGAAGCACATAAAGTATCAACTATCTGGCAACGACAACTACTGACTCGGCACTACCTAATAATATCAATACGCCTCAGTATAATTCTCAAATAAACATTTCCCAATTCCCGAACGTATTCCATTTCCATTTCCAAAACTCTTTCTCATATTTGTTTTAGTGTTTGGTATCCGTGTGTGCGCGCAGTGTCGACTCAACAAGACTCATGTGAACTCACACTTCCAAAGAACTCCACCAAGTAAAACATCAACACTCCATGTGACAAGTTCTTATGGTCTACTAAGTCATCAAATAAAATTGTCAAAGCTTATTGAACTAGTCACCCAAATAAACTTACAATGTATTCATCCCACTTATTCCTCCAATTCGGTATCACCACCTANAAAAGATCAAAACAACCAGAAAAACATCAAAAATAAGCTGAGCCGCGAGCTTATACTCCTCGTCACACTCGACACACCCAAACACAACACCAAGGATACCAAACTTATCTCAAATCACGTTTTTATTCATAAACAACATTTTTCCACAAGTTTTTATCACCAAAACCCCCAAACCCATTAAAATAGTCACCGCATCTCACGGATCTATTCACACCAAGACACGTACACACGTGTTTCAGTGTTTTCTCACCTTTTTGACCTCGAGAATACACGGATCTATCAAAAGAAATGAGAATGATGATGGTTTGGTTGGCGGTAGTGATGGAAACGTGATGATGGAGGTGATTTTGTAGCGCGTGATGTATGTAGAAGTGAAGAGGATGATGTGAGGGTTATGATGGTGGTGGTCGTGTGAGGTGGGTGGCGGCGGTGTAGCGGCGGTTGGCCAGAAATTAGGGGCGGCTAGGGTTTGTTAAAAAGAAGAGAGAGATGAGAGGATGGTTGTGTTTGTTTGTCTGGTCATTGACCACAAGGACCATTAAATTTGAAATTTTCTCTTGTATATATATAAAATATATACAATAATACTACTAATACCAAGGGGCGCCGGTTTGTATCCAAGGGACCATTCACGTACATCTTTCAAGGTTTCCCGACCCTCACCTCCCGGGCTCATATTTATTACCAAAAGTTCTCAACACGCGTTTTAATGTGCGCCATCATTTTCCAATAGATTTTTCCATAAAAATGTGACCATAAATACGTCTCCGTTTATTTTTGAGTAACAAAAATATATATTTCACATATTATTAGGTTTCCTAGTGCCAGAGTCGAAGTAGTGCCTAACTTAACACCATAGAAATGGTCTAACGAGAAGTATTCCACATAAATAATCAACGATAAGCATCACATTCAACATAATCAGTCATCAATTCTCGTAATTTTTGAAAAACCGTTTCAATAACATTATCGATTAATTTTAATTAAAATATCATCTTTCAAATCAGATTCTCAAATTTACCAGTTGTCACATCCTCTCAGCCTCAGAAGAAACCCGTCCCGGGTTTCACTTAAAGTTACCCATCAAGATCGAATAGAGATAAAAATAAATTCACTGAATTTCATCCTCACATTCACAACGTGTGGAGGGCTATCTCAAAATTTTCAACAAGCTCAAAGAAAACGATATAACTTGGCTTATATCGCTATATTTTTCACGAATAGGATTTCAACGAGCTCCTCAAAGGATTTTGACGTTCATCATCATTATGGAACAGAAAAGTCCCGGATTCGCAGTGGCAATTTCTGCCGAAAGCGTTCTTCCGTATTACTCGTCAAGAGTCTTGTGGACTTTGCCAAGTCCGATGCAAGAACGAGTATCGCGAGTTAAAATTCTAATGAGAATTTTTAAGCGAAACAGAATAGAGAGGATTAATTTTCTCACGTTTACTCAACGTATTCCACCATCTCTAGGTGATACCTTAATCATCTTCTTTCCCTACCTTTGGGATCTTAATATTCATTTCAACGGTCTCACGAGTGAAAGTCAAAATAGCGAATTTACTGTCTCTAATTCCGGTTCAGCGAGAGTTATGTCGACACATTTGACCACAACGAGTCCTGAACGGTATAATCTTGACGCCAGGTTGTTTTCATCAACTTAGGAAAGTTTGGGGAGAGGCGGATGTCTCTCCCAGCCTCTTCTCAAAGTTACAACATTTGCTCGAAGCTTCATCCTCGACGTACGAACGGTTCTCTTACTTTGACCATATGTTTGAGGAGGTTATGTAATATTCCCATTATGACTCGTCCCCAAGGTCATCTGTAGGGATTTCCAGAAATTTAACATAAACAACAGTCTTAAAAAGACAAGCAATCGACACTCTATGCCGGGAAGTCAACTTTTCTCACAAACAACAGTAACTCTCGTCCATACTATAACTTTTGTCGATAGCGCAATGATAAATTGGTTCAATAAGTCAATCATAATTTCCCGGACGGTGTTGCGACCATTATCTGCTCCTGAAAATTTGATGATAAATCCATAGTGGTCCTCTTCCACTTATGAATCAAAAATTTGGAATTGATCCAAAACGTAACGTTCCTTGACGTCTGACGTTTGTCTCTTGACACGCTTAACATTTTGTATCGCGAGTTAAAATTCTAATGAGAATTCTTAAGCGAAACAGAATAGAGAGGATTAAATTTCTCACGTTTACTCAACGTATTCCACCATCTCTAGGTGATACCTTAATCATCTTCTTTCCCTACCTTTGGGATCTTAATATTCATTTCAACGGTCTCACGAATGAAAGTCAAAATAGCGAATTTACTGTCTCTAATTCCGGTTCAGCGAGAGTTATGTCGACACATTTGACCACAACGAGTCCTGAACGGTATAATCTTGACGCCAGGTTGTTTTCATCAACTTAGGAAAGTTTGGGGAGAGGCGGATGTCTCTCCCAGCCTCTTCTCAAAGTTACAACATTCGCTCGAAGCTTCATCCTCGACGTATGAACGGTTCTCTTACTTTGACCATATGTTTGAGGAGGTTATGTAATATTCCCATTATGACTCGTCCCGAAGGTCATCTGTAGGGATTTCCAGAAATTTAACATAAACAACAGTCTTAAAAAGACATGTTAGCAATCGGCACTCTATGCCGGGAAGTCAACTTTTCTCACAAACAACAGTCACTCTCTTCCATACTATAACTTTTGTCGATAGCGCAATGATAAATTGGTTCGATAAGTCAATCATAATTTCCCGGACGGTGTTGCGACCATTATCTGTTCCTGAAAATTTGATGATAAATCCATAGTGGTCCTCTTCCACTTATGAATCAAAAATTTGGAATTGATCCAAAACGTAACGTTCCTTGACGTCTGACGTTTGTCTCTTGACACGCTTAACATTTGTTGACATGTATTGCAATGTCAACCCCCATACTCGTTCATCAATATCGTTACTTTTGACCTTAATATGTCTAATCCGATTTTGGAATGACTAGAGTATCCTGGTTCGTGCTATCGTGCTAAATCCAATCTTGGATACTCAGTGGAGAGGCATCCAGATTTATCCCTAAAGGGTAAGATCCCATTTGTACATTCCACTTAACCGTTTTCATTTTCCACATATTGTAAAGGTTCCCATAGCTGTCGATTCTTCTCCTTAACAATCTTAGCGTGTTAATCAAAAGCAACTATCGGGTAGCCTATTTTGATGGAATAAGTTTTTCCCGTCTTCGAGCAAAATCACCAAAACCTTAAACTACGTAACAACTTGATTTTTGCTTAATCTCGCAACTCATCAAACAAGAACTGTCACGAGATTAAACTGTGTATCAAGTTGTTGAGAAGAAGAATTTAACGTCTTTGATGATTTTGCTCAATTTAGGAATTGCTCAAAACAACCAAATAGGTACCTACGCTAAAAGTCAGTGTTCACCTGGGGGTTTTAATGTGCGTACTTCTTGCTCGACTAAGAGCATTGGCAAAATCGGATTCTTTTCCCAGATAATAGCAAATTTGCAGTCACAATCACCAGGTAGTTCTATCTAGCGAGTCTACCTTAACGGTCCGCTCTTTCTGATCTAGAACATATCGTAACCCATATGGTTAGTGTATGCCATACACATTCATGCGCTACAGGTGTTGTTTTCCCCGGATTCTGAGTGCAATTACAACTGCATCCAGTGTTAACTCAGGAATGGTGTAGCTCTTCTCGCATGTCTCGAATTGACGAGAGGCATGAGCTACTTTCTTCTTCACTCATCTCGAAACATTTTACCAATCTTTTATATGATGTAACACCCTACGCAACAACACCTACGCTACCTTCCGGTATAGCTAGGTTAGGTGTACTATACCGCACCTACTTCCAAATTCACATTACTTCTTCTTCGTTTTCTCCTTAGTCACCCTTTTCCTATCTCGGTAGGAATGGTACGAACAACTCAATTCTTAGCAGACTACATTTCAACATGATCCAGGCAAACACAATTCAGATGACTACAAAGTCGAGCGGTCAAATTTTTAAACTTCGTTCTCCAAGAAGTTAGTCTATAGTTGTCCCTTCTCAAGCAGACTTAAGGTTATCCCAGGCGTCCTTCGGGCTTATCCCTACTTCTCGAGCAGCTTAGCCCATTATCATTGGCTTACTAACACAGCTTGACCACTTAAGGTTCGCGTACACTATGAAGGCGTCTGAGGTACTGGTTAACCGACAGGCCTAACCAGAGGTTTCATAAGTCACAACAGCGTAAACACAGCCTTCGAGATTTCCCCTTCCCGGATCATTGCTGCTGATGGTATTCAGATCACGAATTGATTCCCTAACTAGTCGTTAGAATCTTGAAGCTGATCAAAGATGTTCAGTTTTCTGTAAAGGGCGTCGGTTCTTCACCGTGGTCGGCTCATCGTCACATTCTAAGTCCAAGTAGTTTGAGTCTTAACCAAAAGAAGTATAAACGCAATGGGTACAACCTTTCCATTAGTTCCTCCATCACTAAGCAAGTGTACATCCGTTCCCACTAACAGTCGACTAGTCTCAAGAGTATACTTACTTGCTAATGCATAGGGTAGAATCATGTAAAATAGCATNAACTGCATCCAGTGTTAAATCAGGAATGGTGTAGCTCTTCTCGCATGTCTCGAATTGACAAGAGGCATGAGCTACTTTCTTCTTCACTCATCTCGAAACATTTTACCAATCTTTTATATGATGTAACACCCTACGTAACAACACCTACGCTACCTTCCGGTATAGCTAGGTTAGGTGTACTATACCGCACCTACTTCCAAATTCACATTACTTCTTCTTCGTTTTCTCCTTAGTTACCCTTTTCCTATCTCGGTAGGAATGGTACGAACAACTCAATTCTTAGCAGACTACATTTCAACATGATCCAAGAAAACACAATTCAGATGACTACAAAGTCGAGCGGTCAAATTTTTAAACTTCGTTCTCCAAGAAGTTAGTCTATAGTTGTCCCTTCTCAAGCAGACTTAAGGTTATCCCAGGCGTCCTTCGGGCTTATCCCTACTTCTCGAGCAGCTTAGCCCATTATCATTGGCTTACTAACACAGCTTGACCACTTAAGGTTCGCGTACACTATGAAGGCGTCTGAGGTACTGGTTAACCGATAGGCCTAACCAGAGGTTTCATAAGTCACAACAGCGTAAACACAGCCTTCGAGATTTCCCCTTCCCGGATCATTGCTGCTGATGGTATTCAGATCACGAATTGATTCCCTAACTAGTCGTTAGAATCTTGAAGCTGATCAAAGATGTTCAGTTTTCTGTAAAGGGCGTCGGTTCTTCACCGTGGTCGGCTCATCGTCACATTCTAAGTCCAAGTAGTTTGAGTCTTAACCAAAAGAAGTATAAACGCAATGGGTACAACCTTTCCATTAGTTCCTCCATCACTAAGCAAGTGTACATCCGTTCCCACTAACAGTCGACTAGTCTCAAGAGTATACTTACTTGCTAATGCATAGGGTAGAATCATGTAAAATAGCATTGATTTCTACCAGCAATCGATCGATCGATTCGGTATCGTTCCTAGCATTCATCGCGAAGGATATGACTTGGATTATGAACCAAGTATAGTCCGTCGTAGTGTTTGACATGCTTGCTACAAGCAAACATGCTTCTTATCCGCATACGAGGTCACCAATTATCTTGAAATTGTCCAACTCAAAATTTCGTCTATCCATCGACGAGGATTCTTGGGTAACAGGGTATATAGGGTAGCGTGGAGCGTTAGGCATAAGATACGTTCCTTGAGAGTAAGTGGCGTACCGTATCTCTTCGAGTTGGAGTAAAATGTCGGTTAAGTCGAAATTCATAGGATGGAAAAGAGATAGAATCAATTCAAAATGCGAGCTTTCAGGCACAGGATGAGAAACTTAATTCTCGGTAGAGGTTTAAGCAACCATCCCAGCATAACATGATTCCTACCTGAATTATACATAGGTGGCCAGTCTTTATATAATTAAGGTCCAATGATGTCATGCTAAGTTTAGTTACAAGAAAATAGATAGTAAACCTTTTGTGGGTTTACGGAATGATATGACGATAGTGACGTACATAGCTGATTTGTGACGCATAGTTCAGAAGGTGACGTCGAGTAATTCGTTGGATGATGGCTAAAACGAAAGTGCAGCGCGTAAGTCTCATCACACGGGACAATCATTCCTCGGCTCCGCAACTTCCACTCTTCAACAGTTCTCAACACACTTTCATGTAGTGCTCATTCTTTCTTCATCTAACACATGCGACACTAGCCTTCCGATCCGACCCGGAGGTTGTCAGAACTAACGCATGGGTCTTAGATCTATGGTCTCTGGCTAAGTGTCCCACCTACAACTCTTACGACACGTCTCAGCACACCAACCAGAGTGGTGAAGCCTATAATAGTCACACTTAGGTTAATTCTCAGCGCGCGTCTCAAATTTCCCCAGCTTTTGACAACATAAGCCTCCACGACCTCTTGTCGTCTGCATGGTTTTCTCTTACCTTTAGCAAAATCTTCCCATTTCCTCTTGTTTTTCGCTATCTCAGCGACATCGTCACTAAGCCTCACTCCTTACCATTTCAGGGCACAACTAGAATAACTCAAAGAAGCGATGAGTGTAGGTCTGTAGCTCAGTACCTCTCATCTCGTGCTTCCAGAACTCGACTTCCCGTTCCTTGAGTGGTCTTCCCACTACCTCTTGTTGTCAACCACTTCCTTAGTCGTATCTCATCCCATTAGATATTCAAAGTACTACGAAATGTAGCTGGTCACGAGGTAATCACGTCATCCTCATTAGACGAGGGCAATCCATCATTATAGCGCTCTATCTTGAGCGGTTCAGCATGAGCTATCTCAAGTCATCATAGTGACAGCTCCCAAAAATAACGACCTGATTCGGCATGTCGATGCCGTTCGCCTTACAATTCCATACTTTAATTTCCGATTTTCTCACTTTGCCGCAAAGGCAACAATCCCCAACGTAATCGTCTTAAATCCTCCTCAATACCTCGAATAAGTCGCTCTAATATCGGCATATCGGAGATTAATATGTCCGGGTTTCGTCCCATAGTGTTAACAAGACATAGTTCGCCTTAATTTTTCCTTCTCACCATACCAATTCGAAATACAGTTTCAATCTTTTCTAACCAATGCTCTAGGGCAAGAACCTCTTCGATCTCGCCCTTCCAATAGACATACAACTTCGTAACTCCTCATATGTTCCCTTACAGGCATCGTTTTGGGTCTTGGAGTTCTGGCAGAGGTGGATGAGTGATTCGTATCAGTTTGTGTCTCGGCCACACATTTGGCCCTCTAACTGCTCAATAATTGCTCAATTCACCTTAACACGTTTTGGCGAGACCTCGTTGTTTGTAGTTTAGCTCATAATGACTAGAGGTTGTCCACGACGTCCTGCGNCGGTTCAGCATGAGCTATCTCAAGTCATCATAGTGACAGCTCCCAGAAATAACGACCTGATTCGGCATGTCGATGCCGTTCGCCTTACAATTCCATACTTTAATTTCCCATTTTCTCACTTTGCCGCAAAGGCAACAATCCCCAACGTAATCGTCCTAAATCCTCCTCAATACCTCGAATAAGTCGCTCTAATATCGGCAGATCGGAGATTAATATGTCTGGGTTTCGTCCCATAGTGTTAACAAGACATAGTTCGCCTTAATTTTTCCTTCTTACCATACCAATTCGAAATACAGTTTTCATCTTTTCTAACCAATGCTCTAGGGCAACAACCTCTTCGATCTTGCCCTTCCAATAGACATACAACTTCGTAACTCCTCATATGTTCCCTTACAGGCATCATTTTGGGTCTTGGAGTTTTGGCAGAGGTGGATAAGTGATTCGTATCAGTTTGTGTCTCGGCCACCCATTTGGCCACCTAACTGCTCAATAATTGCTCAATTCACCTTAACACGTTTTGGCGAGACCTCGTTGTTTGTATTTTAGCTCATAATGACTAGAGGTTGTCCACGACGTCCTGCGCTAATAGCTGCAACAAGTCGTGTCTGCGTGGTCCTACTAAGTCTCGTTTCGGGGCTATTAATCTGTCCCCATAGGCATCAACGACCTATAAAATTCGAATATCGGGATAACGTCGCACAAAAACTTTGCTCCTCGTCGTTAAAAGAATGAACTTCAGACACGATATCAAGAATACTAATCCGCTCAACAATTGTAGGTTCCAGATCCACCTAGTAAACAGGTGCTTGGATTCATCGCACATCGGGATTTGTCAATACGAGATTAATGAATAGTCACCGAGGTTATAACGATAAACAACACAATTAATGCGTAAGCGAAACTTCCAATTAAGCACAATCATTCAATGTCGATACACGATCTTCCAAATTTCATCAACGGCGATTCGAAGCGGCGTTAGATGATGACGGTAGCTATTTAAAGAAGCTAGGTTATCTAACCGATAACCTTTCGGTTTAGAATTCACAACAATCAATCCATAACTATTCACACTCTTGGCGTAATAGTTTTTAAGATGGTTTCTTCGACGACGCTAGATGGCGTTTCAGAACAACAGGACGAATGTCCGATCTCAACATTAACTAATAACGAATATGACGAAAACATATGGATATGTTACCGCTCTAGAATCGAATAGTGAGGACTGGATAGGGAGGAGACACAGTCTATGACAACGGTATATAATTATCATATTCAGGGCATCACACACAATTTACGAGTCATAAGGGTGGGTCATACGCTAATAAATTTCCACCGCCATACTTATCGGCCCAATTGGGTTCGTAAACCCAAGGCGTCCGATAATTGTTGCGGTTTGGTTTATTAACGTTAAACCAACCCGTAACTCAAACCATAATCAATACTTCCTATAATTTCCAAGACATATCAATCATATCGCAATCACATAAATCACCCCATGAGCCGCCCTCTACAAGGGTCTTATATAATAATTCACATCATATCATCATCTCATAATATCTCAAACATAATATAAGATGCTTCGGCTTGGCGGGCTGGCGGGCGTTGGTCGAGGATCGCTTTCTATAAAAATCGATTATAGTTTAGGTTTTTATTACCTAGTTCTCTATAACCTTGGCTCTGATACCAATCTGTAACACCCCCAAAATTTGGTACAGCGGAAGACTATTCAAGCTCTCGGGGTGCTACGGGTTTAGTATGCATCACGAGTCATAAAGAACGAGATAATGTAAACATAATTTAAAATAGGACCATTCGTGGTTTTTAAGTTTACATTCATCCCAAATATCCAAAGTAAGGCCCAAAAACATAAGTTTAAACGTAGGTCCACAACAAAATATCAGAGTTTAGAATAGATCCTTTAACCAAAACGCCTTGCCAAGCCTTCCAAACAAGCATTTCCAAGCACCACTTAATTACCTGAGAAAACGCGCTAAAAGTCAGCTTTCGCTGGTAAGATCATAGGTTTCGTTCAAAACATAGTAGTGGACATATACGTAAAAACTCTTGCTATGCTTGACTAGTCCTTAAATCCGCAATCCAAAACCCTATATGTGCACCCTATAGGCAAACATCATAATCTCACGGATACCTTCCGCATTTCAAAACCCTATAGGCGAACACTATAGGCAAACATCATAATCTCACGGATACCTTCCGCATTTCAAAACCCTATAAGCGAACACTATAGGCAAACATCATAATCTCACGGATACCTTCCGCATTTCAAAACCCTATAGCGAACACTTAGGCAAACATCATAATAGCACTCGCAAGGATGCGACATGCCCATCATTCGTAAGGATACGACATGCTCTACAAAATCAACATAGTCTACCGGCATAGCAAGTTTTAATTCCAAACATTTCAAATAGTCCACATAAAACAATTTGCACGTTTTCTCACCCAAAGTTTAGAAAAACAATATTCAAGAGTAAGAGTGGGGCTATGACTCACCTCAGGTCCAGCAAACAGCAAAAAAATCAACAGAAGCACATAAAGTATCAACTATCTGGCAACGGCGACTACTGACTCGGCACTACCTAATAATATCAATACGCCTCAGTATAAATCTCAAATAAACATTTCCCAATTCCCGAACGTATTCCATTTCCATTTCCAAAACTCTTTCTCATATTCGTTTTAGTGTTTGGTATCCGTGTGTGCGCGCAGTGTCGACTCAACAAGACTCATGTGAACTCACACTTCCAAAGAACTCCACCAAGTAAATCATCAACACTCTATGTGACAAGTTCTTATGGTCTACTAAGTCATCAAATAAAATTGTCAAAGCTTATTGAACTAGTCACCCCAATAAACTTACAATGTATTCATCCCACTTATTCCTCCAATTCGGTATCACTACCTAAGGGTCGTAAGATATGTTATCCATTACTAAGTCTTTCCGACATATTTAACGAGTTCTCATTAGATTCGTTAACTACGTAAGCTAGACGTACTAATGTCAAATATCCGTGACTCATAATTAAATACACGACGATTAGCATTTATGGGAATCCTAGTTTTGCGTGCCCTCAAAACATTTAGTAACTCATTTATTTCAAAACTTTTGCTTTACTCATTAATGTTATTTATGATAAAAACCAACAAGTAACGTAATTGCCATTTATTTTTCTCTATATGAAAACCTTGCTATTATTTTTATTTCCCAACTCTTTATATATTTACATGTTTCGAGTTATCGTTATGTTAACATTTGAGTTACCATTTGTTTCGAGTCACAAGTCAGAGTCATCACTTCTCGACTTATTATATTATCTTAAATGCCAATAGTCTATATAAATCCAATATCCATGTTCCGGCATTGTCGGAGCCAACTAAGAATAGAAAGTCAAAGTGACACCGACGCGGCACAAAGTTCACAAGTTTATAAACGTATAAAAATCAATCACCAAAATGGTTACCGGCCCTAGACTCTACGGCTCGATAACTCATATTCCACAATCAACTTCAATCACTCGTGGCCGAATACGGCTCATGTCTAACCTAATCTCCGTCAACTATTATCGTCACAACATTACCACTTCATCCAAAATAATCAATCCAAACTACAAATTGGCCGAGACTCGTGGTCTCGGCTCCCCATCCCTCTCGGCTACATATAAACCACAACTACAACAACATCAACTAACAAAACAACAACCTCAATACATTTTGCCGAGACCATAAGGGTCTCGGCTTGACCACTCCGTCACCTAACATGAACCCAAAGGACCTCAAATGGTCTCACCATTTCGACAACCTCAAATGATGACCGAAGAAGATGATCAGTGACGATAATGCTAGTGATACATGATACTGAAAACAATCACGATGATGAAGATCAATGTTGATGATGTTATTGATCTGAAAATGATGCTACTGGAGTGATGGTAATTATGTTGCCGGAATGATATCATTGATGATCAAAGAACATGATGACGACAAATACGATAAGATGCAGATGATTCATGCATCTAAAAGTGAAACTAAAACAATCTTTGATGCAATATAATAATTATTATAAAATGTATGGCTTAAACATAAGATGATGCACTTTGACGATAATCACAAATGTATCAATAAAGAGCAAAATTTGATGCAAACGTTAGCTGAAATACATGACGTTAAAATATGAATGATCAATGAAGCAAACACTAATTTTTGATTCAATATTGATCTTGATGTGGTAAAAATAATGAGGGGAATAAAAAAGGAAAATAACTAAATTGTTCGTAAGCGGTAATATCATGATGGAATTTAAAAGCGGTATAGCTAACAATCAAAGCTTAAATTGATGCTAGAGTTGACCTAAAGCTGCAACAATAACTAAAAATCAAAGCTTAAATTTATAAACTACCTTGAGTAGCTTTTGATTCCTATAGATTACTTGTGTATCATGAAACATTTTAAAACGGTTAACATTTTAATAAAAAAATCTTGTTAACACGCACATTAACGTTCCAACACTATTTTCCCCGACTCAGCTACAAGAATTTTCGAATTCTAACACTACTATTTTCACTTACACAGACGTGTTGTTTGAAGTGAAGATGGTTTTTGTAGACAGAAATGATATCATAAAATTTTAAAAATTATGAAAGATTATTTTTCTAACATCTGCTATAAATTATTAAATTATATCCTCAAAACACAATTTATAATTTTAATATAACTCACTCTCTCACAAAAAAAAAAAAAAAAAAAAAAAAGCATAAAAAAAGTTGTATAAAAACATAACTTTCTCCCCCAAATTATTTCACTCTCACTTCCTGGCGGGAACTAATTTTTCCCCAAATTTTCACACACTAAACACACACTCAAAAACACACAGTTAATCAATTTCACGAATCAATGGAATATGAACGATCAATGAAGCAAACACTAATTTTTGATGCAATATTGATCTTGATTTGGTAAAAATAATTAAATGAGGGGAATAAAAAAGGAAAATAACTAAATTGTTCGAAAGCGGTAATATCATGATGCAATTTAAAAGCGGTATAGCTAAAAATCAAAGCTTAAATTGATGCTAGAGTTGACCTAAAGCTGCAACAATAACTAAAAATCAAAGCTTAAATTTATAAACTACTTTGAGTAGCTTTTGATTCCTATAGATTACTTGCGTATCAAGAAACATTTTGAAACGGTTAATATTTTAATAAAAAAATCTCGTTAAAACAGACATTAACGTTCCAACCAATGTTGCAAAAATCGTGAATCGGTACTGAGGCGGTCCGGGGCCGATTAGCGATTTTTTACCGATTAATCGGCCGATTTTCTTGACTCGGCCGATTAATCGGCCGATTTCCGTGGAATTCTCTCCAAAGTCCTGGGCCGATTACCGATTAATCGCCGATTAATCGGCCGATTCGGCCGATTTTTGCAACACTGGTTCCAACACTATTTTCTTTGACTAAACTAAAAGAATCTTCGAATTCTAACACTAATATTTCACTTACACCGACGTGTTGTTTGAAGTGAAGATGGTTTTTGTAGACATGAGATCATAAAATTTTAAAAATTATGAAAGATTATTTTTCTAAAACGATAAATTATTAAATTATATCCTCAAAACACAATTTATAATTTTAATAACTCACTTTCTCAAAAAAAAATTGTATAAAAACGGAGAAGGATCCTTTCAAGTTATTTTTACAATGAGCATTGATAAAGGGACCTAATAAAGGGACCTAATCATGGACCTAATGCTTAAAATACTTGTACAATGCATGCACTGTAGTATTTTAAGCATTAGGTCCATGATTAGGTCCCTTTATTAGCTCATCAAACATTTTCCTTTTACAATTTGAGTAAAATTGGACATGTACAACTGTACAAGGGATTTGAAGTTTTAAAAACAACTTGACAGAATCCCCTTATAAAAACATATCTTTCTCCCCCAAATTATTTCACTCTCACTTCCTGGCGGGAACTAATTTTTCCCCAAATTTACACACACTAAACACACACTCAAAAAACACACAGTTAATCAATTTCACGAATCAATGGAAGAAGAACACGACATCACCGATCATAACGTTCGCAGATCGGTTAGTTACACTTTCCGTTAACAATTAACCGTTTTTCAGCCCTAATTTCATAACCTAGGGTTTCAATTTTTTTCAATTTTTTATTAACTTGTTTAATTACGTGTTTTAACTCCGTGTGTGTGTTTTATGATGATAGAAACGACCTAGGGTTCCGACGAAAGCTTTCGACGGGATGTTGAGTCGAATTAGGGACGGATTTGAGTCTGATGATGATTTTGTTGGCGAATTGGAGCCGAGCCGGCGGAAAGTGAACCGGAGTCGGCCTGCGGATGGTGCGAAGGAGGCTGCTGCGGCTGCGGCGAGTCTCAGTTTCGAAAATTTGATCGGTATACTGTTAGTCCTTGTATGTGTTGTTTACGGTAGTTGTAACGATGTGTTAGTGAATACATGTTTAATAGGTAGACAGGTTTTGTTATTGAGTGCTAATTAGTGGTAGTTGTAATGTTGCGTTAGTGGATACGGGGTGAAGTATGTTTGTGTCGAGTTTTTGATGGTGTGAACGTTTCGTGTAAATGTTTTTTTTCTTTTCGTATAGTTATAGGTTGTAGTTTTATGTTGAGATTGCTTAAAATTAGAAAAATAAATAATTGATAATTAATTTTGTAAGCTGAGGTTTCGGTGTTGCTTTTCGTGATTATATGTGTTATTAATGGTAGTTATAATACTGCGTTAGTGAACATAGGATGTAGTATGCTCGTGTCGAGGTTTTGATGGTGTGAACGTTTCGTGTAAAGGTTGTTTCTTTTTTGTATGGCTGTAGGTTGTAGTAAAATGTATAGATTGGTTAAAATTTGAAATAAATGATGGCTATGTAGTTTTGTAATAAGGTGAGGACTACTAAGGTACTGTGAATATAGTGGATTTGTGTAACACGTGGTGTGAGGTTATTAGGTGGTCTTTTTTGTTATTATATGTGTTAATGGTAGTTGTGATACTAAATCTGTGAGCACGGAATGTAGTAGGCGGTTTTCGTTATTATATGTGTTAATGTTAGTTGTAATGCTGCGTTAGTGAATATGGAATTAAGTATGTTTGCATCGTGTTTGTTTTTCCGTGGTGTGAAGTTTTTCGTGTAAATATTGTTTCTTTATACACACTTTTAGGCTGTAGTTTTATGTCAAGGTTGTTTTAAATNTCGAATTAGGGACGGATTCGAGTCTGATGATGATTTTGTTGGCGAATTGGAGCCGAGCCGGCGGAAAGTGAACCGGAGTCGGCCTGCGGATGGGGCGAAGGAGGCTGCTGCGGCTGCGGCGAGTCTTAGTTTCGAAAATTTGATCGGTATACTGTTTATCTTCGTATGTGTTGTTTACTGTAGTTGTAACGCTGTGTTAGGTAGACAGGTTTCGTTATTGAGTGCGATTTAGTGGTAGTTGTAATGTTGCGTTAGTGGATATGGGGTGAAGTATGTTTGTGTCGTGTAAAGGTTTTTTCTTTTCGTATAGTTATAGGTTGTAGTTTTATGTTGAAATTGGTTAAAATTAAAAAAAAAATAAATAAATAATATTAATTTTGTAAGCTGAGGTTTCGGTTTTGCTTTTCGTGATTATATGTGTTATTAATGGTAGTTGTATGCTCGTGTCGAGTTTTTAATGGTGTGAACGTTTCGTGTAAAGGTTGTTTCTTTTTTGTATAGCTGTAGGTTGTAGTAAAATGTATAGATTGGTTAAAATTTGAAATAAATGATAGTTATGTAGTTTTGTAAGGTGAGGACTACTAAGTTACTGTGAATTTAGTGGATTGGTGTAACACGTGGTGTGAGGTTATTAGGTGGTCTTTTTTGTTATTATATGTGTTGTTAATGGTAGTTGTAATACTAAATCTGTGAGCACGGAATGTAGTAGGCGGTTTTTGTTATTATATGTGTTAATGTTGTAATGCTGCGTTAGTGAATATGGAATTAAATATGTTTGCGTCGTGTTTGTTTTTCCGTGGTGTGAAAGTTTTTCGTGTAAATATTGTTTCTTTATACACACTTGTAGGCTGTAGTTTTATGTCCAAGGTTGTTTAAAATTGTACAAAAAGGTTAATCATAAAATTTCGTAGGTTGAGGAGTCAAAGTTGCAGTGATAGAACTAGATTGGTGTGAAATTATTAGGTAGGCGGCTTTTGTTATAATGTGTGTTGATGTCGTAGTTGTAATGCTGAAGAAGTAAATAGGTAATGAAGTATGTTTGCGTCGTGTTTCATGGTGCTAACGTTTTGTGCAAAGATTGTTTCTTTTCGTGTAAAGATTGTTTCTTTGTGTATACTTGTAGGTTGTAGTTTTTTGTCAAGGTTGTTTACTTGTTTTATTATTGTCACAGAGAAGGAAAACTGTAATTTTTTTTTGTAAGTTGAGGAGTACAAAGTTATAGTGATTAAACTAGATTGGTGTCAAGTTATTAGTTAGGCGGGTTTCACTAGTGTATATGCTGTTAATGGTAGTTGTAATGCTGAATTAGTGGATATGGAATGTAGTAGGCGGCTTTCATTATTATCTTTGCTGAAAATGGTATTTGTAATGCTAAGTCAATAAAATAACTAAAAATACGGAATGTAATAGGCGGTTTTCGTTATTATAGCTGATTTAGTGAATACGGGATGAAGTATGTTTGTGTCGTGTTTCATAGTGCGAATGTGGCGTGTAAACATTGTTTCTTTATATACACTTGCAGGCTCTAGACTTTTAGTTTTATGTCAAGGTTGTTTCTAAATTTGTTAAAAAAGGATAATTATAAATTTTCGTAAGTTGAGGACTCAAAGTTGAAGTGATCAAAGTAGAGAAGTTTGAGGTTATTGGGTTGACGGTTTTCATTTTTATATGTGCTGTTAATCAAAGTTGGAATGCTGAATTAGTGAATATGGAATGTAGTAGGCGGCTTTCGTTATTATATGTGTATTTAATGGTAGTTGTAAGGCTGAATTAGCGAATACAGAATGAAGTATGTATGTCACGTGTTTCATGGTGCGAACGTTAAGTCTAAAGACTGTTTCTTTATGTGTACTTAAAGGTTGTAGCAAAATATTACGATTGGTTCAAATTTGAAAGAAATGATTCTTATCGTTATGCGTAAGTTTGGGAGTTTGATAGAGAGAATATTCCTGTAAATGTACTGAAATGACAGACAAAGTTTTCTCTTTTGGTAGCATTATTGTAAAACATTGCAGTTCACCAGCAGATAAATAAAGCTGTTTTGGTTTTTAATTGCTTGGTGTTGTTTTGTGTGTATTCCTCTCACTCTTTTAATATTTTTCTTTTGTTTTTCTTTCATATTTCTTAGAGGTGATTAAACGGAACGGTAAACAGATTCCGCAAGTAGTTAAATTATGGGTCGAACAATATGAGAAGGATTCGAAGCCCGCAATGGTTGAACTCTTGACTATGCTGTTTGAGGTAACTATGCATCTTCCTGTTTCTATCTTAAACCTATGTACCTTTTTAGTAGTAAAAAGATACAGCACACTCACATCATTTCATTGAGTCTAGCGTGCAACTGATTGAACTTGCAATTCTACAGGCCTGTGGAGCTAATTACCGAATTCAAGGAGAATTCTTGGACGAGACTAATGTTGACGATGTTGTAGTTGCTCTTGTGAATATGGCTGCACAAGTATCCTTTGTGGTTTGACATTGTGAACTTTCGCGTACATTTATTGAATGACCTGAACTAGTTTTTTTGCATGAAATACCATGTTATTTTACTATTTCACTAGAATGGGAGTAAGTGTTGATACTTGATTGCCAACTCACTGTTTTAATATTTAAAGGTATTATGATATCTATTCCTATGTTTTTCGCTTAACGTGATGGGATTTAGGGTACAATTGAAGACTATCAAAGTTCAAAAAAGAAGGAATTTAGAAGTTTTAAGGAAAACCTAGTGTCCTTCTGGGATAATTTGGTGTCAGAGTGCCAAAATGGACCTTTGTTTGATCAAGTCTTGTTTGACAAGTGCATGGACTATGTTATTGCTTTGTCCTGGTTGGTGCTCCTACTTATTGTCACTTGACATCCGAAATACAGTATTCTTTATTCGAGACTGTTTAATTTGACTAATCGGCTGAGTATACACACTTTTGCAGTACTCCTCCCAGAGTTTATCGGCAGGTTGCTTCCTTGGTGGGGCTTCAGATGGTGACGTCCTTCATAGGAGTTGCCAAGATACTTGGGGCTCAAAGGCAGACTATGCAAAGGCAGTTAACTGCTGAGAAGAAGAAAACCTCTGATGGGCCACATATTGAATCACTTAATAAGAGGTTGTCAGAGACGCATGAAAAGATCACATTGATAGAGGAGATGATGCGGAAAATATTTACCGGGTATTATTTGTTTTATATAAGTTCTAGTGATTGTGCTTTCAGATCTATGGTAGTAGAGTGGGTCCAGATTCATGCACACTATCTTAATATTTGCCTTATGCTTCTTATATAATTGTTTCATTGTTTATTTTGAAGGTTGTTTGTGCATCGTTACCGAGACATAGACCCTGATATTCGCATGTCATGCATACAGTCACTTGGAGCATGGATTGTTTCATATCCATCACTGTTCTTACAGGATTTGTATTTGAAGTATCTTGGATGGACATTAAATGACAAAGTAAGTTGTATATTCTGAAAATGTTCTGTTAGTCATAGTTTTGTGTTATAATATGTTAATGTTAAGGCGAAGGATTAATGATCTGTATTTATTTAAAGAGTGCTGGCGTAAGAAAAGCCTCTATTCTTGCACTGCAAGATGTCTATGACGTGGATGACAATGTGCCATCTCTTGGACTGTTTACTGAGAGATTTTATAAAAGAATGCTGGATCTTGCTGATGATAATGACATCTCCGTTGCAGTATGTGCCATCAGCCTTGTAAAACAACTTTTGAGGTATCTATCGGCGTACCCTTTTTGATGTTTTGAGTTAGTAAAATGTGAATTTTTTGACTTATTGATTGAATGGTGCTCATTGCAGACATCAGTTGGTTCCTGATGATGACTTAGGCTCGTTATATGATTTACTAATTGACGACCCCCCCGAAATCAGGCGTGCAATTGGGGCTCTTGTGTATGATCATGTAATTGCTCAGAAGTTCAATAGCTCACAGTCTCGTTCATCAGGTTAGCTGGTGGTACCAATTGTCTTGTTTTCTGACATTGTCGAATTAGCTTTTCACGTTAGTGAGCTTGATTCTTGCAGGTGATGAAGGTGATCAGTCACAGATCCATCTTCTCAGAATGCTGCAAATATTAAGAGAGTTTTCGACAGATCAAGTACTGAGTTTGTACGTCATTGACGACATTTGGGAGTTCATGGATGCCATGAAAGTAAGTTATATATCACAGACATGTCTTATAACTTTACTCTTATTCTGCTTTCACCATCCTTGTGGTGTAATGGTTTCAATTCTTGAGTTAAACAAGTTCTAATATATGCTTTACAGGACTGGAAGCGTATAACCTCAATGCTGCTGGATGAGAATCCCTCAGTTGAGCTTACAGACGATGATGCTACAAACTTGACTCGATTGTTCTGTGCATCTGTCAAGAAGGCTGTTGGAGAGAGGATTGTTCCTGCTATTGATCATCGAAAGCCGAGTCACACTAAAGCTCAGAGGGTGAGTGAGCTTGTTTCATTTTTCCATCTGATATGCAGTTAGGCACCTCTGTATTGCATACATATTTCTTAGTTTTTTAGTACTTGGTTCACATGTATTATGAGTGTTGCCAACTATTTATTGCTTTGATTGCTAGGAAATGATCGAAAGCAACAAAAAGAATATAACTGTTTGTATGATAAAGAACTACCCGCAACTTATGCGCAAGTATATGGCTGATAAAACAAAAGTCCCATCACTTGTTGAAATTATTGTTCACATGGACCTTGAGCTCTACTCCCTGAAGAGTCAAGATCAGGTATGTTGGTTAAGATTTTTGTCTATGATACATCCCTATAAGCTTTCACCATATAAGTTTTACCATATATTTCTTTTATTCATTTCCAGAAATTCAAAACAGTTCTTCAGCTGATGAAGGAGACATTCTTTAAACATGGTGACAAAGATGCTCTCAGATCTTGTGTGAGGGCTATCAATTATTGCGTATCTGGAAGCCGAGGAGAGCTAAAAGATTATGCCCAAAATAAATTGAAGGAGGTTGAGGATGAGCTTGTGGTTAAAGTGAAAGCTGCAATAAGAGAAGTAGCGGTATGACATGGAAAATTTTATATCAATCTAATAACCTCTTTTTTTGCTATAATATTTCAGCAAGTAATTTTTTATAGTTTGAATAGTTTATATCAATCTAATTAACATGACATGGAATTTTCTTGTAGAATGGTGATGACGAGTACTTACTTCTTGTGAATATGAAAAGGCTGTACGAGCTGCAGTTGACAAGGCCTGTACCAATTGAAAGTTTGTATGATGATATCATTGTGGTTTTAAAAAACTACAGGAATATAGATGACGAGGTGTGTGATTCAAACGTTTTGCAATATACTTTTGGTTTTCTTCCTTAGTCACATCTATCCATGTTTTCACACTTTATCCTTTTGTAATTTAGGTTGTTGGTTTTCTGCTTCTCAACATGTATTTGCATGTTACCTGGTGCTTACACTCGATCATGAACAGCAAAGCGGTCTCTGAGGCATCATTGTCTTCTCTTATTACTAAGCGGAAAGCGTTATTTGATGAACTCGAGTACTTTCTAAAAGTTTTACTTGAAGCTCAAGGAAAAGGAACTTCTCGGAACCTTCTTGCGTGTAGGGTGAGCATTCTTACAAACATGTTTAGAGCTTTGATTTAAAGTATATTGCTTGTTTGAACCGTCGAAAGCTGTTTTTGTTCTACTAAATCTCCCATATCTCCCAGGTGTGTACAATACTAGCAGAATTATGGTGCTTGTTCAAAAAGTCACTGTACACTTCGTCTAAGGTAGAAAGCTTAGGATACCAACCAGAGATGTCTACTCTCAGAAATTTCTGGAAGCTTTGTGAGTACCAGCTTGATATTTCAGGTAAGATAAGTATCTGCAGTTTGATATCTTAAAACTGTGTACACAGTAATTGCAAGTGTTAAACCTTAAATTTATTCTATGCTTGACAAGAACTTGGCAGCAAATTGCAATTATTTCAAGGAACAAAATTTTGCAATAAGTGGATTAGTGGAAGATACTGTATGCCATTCAATTCATAATTTTGGCATTTGACCCATTTGAACTGTTAGTTGTTTTAAGTATACCCCAAAATGACTTGTTTTTAAGTAAATGGATTAAAATTATCACCACTATGTAGAAGCAACCTGAGGAATATGCTCTGGAAATAACTGGGCTTTGCGCAACCCACTGGGGTCTTTTTTATATACCTCCGTAATAAAGTTCCAGATATATATGATAGGAGTATAGGAGGGTTAAGCAGATTGTCCCAGCTAACAAAACTATATCTAAAACTGATTTTTTCTACTAGTATTGACAGTTTAGGGAAACCGGAAGGTGCAGAGACACATTTAAGTTTTTGCTTCTATGAACTGATCCTTGAACCAACCTGCAGATGAGACTGAAGACGAAGATGCTAACAAAGAGTACGTGGAAGAGACAAATCGAGATGCTATTATGATTGCTGCAGCCAAATTGGTTGCATCTGGAGCTGTTCACAAGGTTATCATGTTGTACTTATTTGAAACTGTAGTTCTAATTTTGTATGGAAATTCAGCTGTTATTGTTAGTTTGCATTTGTGATGCATAAAGGTTGCAAATTGGGTGGGTTGGGTAATGTATCAGCATGGGTTATGGTAAAATCTAGTAATATTTGGTATCGGCCGAACAGGTTCGGTTTACCTGAAAGACTATGTCTAAAGTCTCTAATTCTTCTATAAATGTTCAGCGTGTCAAACATGTTTCGGAACAATGATTTAGGAGTGTTAAGTTCATTTAAATCACACTTTAGGTTACTTTTGAGCCATTCAACCCATCTGCTACATTTCATTATTAGCAGTTAGAGATAAAACTCACCCAGAATCAGCCCGTTCAGGACAAATGTGTGAAATTCGCCAGTAGTGCGGGAAAATACACACATGTGACATGTATATTAGACGTGTCTTGTAATATACTCTTTCTCACTGTTCTTTTATGCTTTCAGATTTGTTTGACGTATTTTAGTTTTGGTGGCAAATGCAGGAGTATCTTGCCCCAGATATAATTTCTCATTATGTGATGCATGGGGCAACTGTGGCTGAAGTAGTTAAACATCTAGTTACCAGTATTAAAAAAAGTGAGGCTGATTTCTCTAATATATTTCTGGAGGCATTGAAACAGGTAAATCTAACATTTACCTAACAAAATACCTTTTTATATGTTTTTCTAGTTTTTTGGAGCTAAATTTCAGTAAGTGGTGTTTTCTTCAATCCTTCACTTACACAAGGATAATTTCTAAGTCTTGACTCAAGCTCTTATTAGGTTCAAATATTCAGTGTATCCGTGTAGGTACTAAAATACATGTAAAGCTTTTTTTACCCATATCATATACATAACTAAGCACATGCTTATCATTTGGCTTCTCCGATAGTACTAGTTGCAGAGAAAGGAGGTTGTGTGCGTTGTACACTTTTGGCAACTTTTAGCTCGTTTGGCTCATTTTAGCTGAAGCATTTCTTTTTTCTTGTTTAAGATTGATAACAGCCATACTTATTCTGAATAGTTTTTGCTTTTTGGCTAGGCACATGGACGCTACCTAGCAGCCCTTTCTACTTCCAATGATGAATCTTTATCTGCCAGGAGACTTAAGGAATGTAAAGATCTGGCGAGTCGGCTTTCTTCTTTCTTTGTTGGTGCTGCACGTGAAGAGCATATTGCGGTGATTTTGAAAATTGTGAAAGCTGGAATTCATTATGCCTTCACAGATGCTCCACGTCGTCTATCTTTCTTGACATGCGCTGTTATAAATTTTGCATCCAAACTTCCGAGGGCTGGATTTTATGACATGTAAGGACCTTATCTTTCAAATCTCCGAATTAACTAAAGAACTGAATTGTTACTGGTTGGCATCAAAGCTGGTTCTGTGATCCATTATTCTTTACTTTTCGGTTCATCATGACGAACACCCAAAGGGTGAATTTCTACATGAAGGTTTATCATGTACAAGCACTAATATCAACTTGCATAAGCAGTTTAAAGAATCTTCAAGATCGAACAAGGAATATAAACACAGACGAAGATCCAAGTGGATGGCGTCCTTACTTGACATTTGTAGACACCCTACGTGAAAAATCTTTGAAAAAAGAAGGTTAGTATGTGATGTTTTGACTAATGATTTACTATCAAGTTCCCATGCTTGGTGTTTACGTGTAGATTTATGAGAATATTTCGGGAAGTAAAATACCTCTCGTTGTCAGTCTCAAAATCTTGATGCTCAATAAACCTCAATATTGTTTCATAACATTGGTGGGTTGGGTAATTGGTCAAAATTGTTAACTCATGATGCGGATTAAAACGGTTGTGCCTAGACAGTTTAAGGTGTTTTTTTTTTTTTTTTTTTTTTTTTTTTTTTTTTTTTTTTTTTTTTTTTTTTTGGGTGGTCTCTTTAGTCTAATTTATTGTTAATAGATAATTAGTGTCATAAATATGGTTACACTACTTATAGTTCTTCAGTAATATTTATTAATATAACTGATAGATGATTTTATGCACAAAAAATACACTCGGGTGTTTTTCTGCGTGTTCTATCTATTGGCCCTTTTAAAATCTGTTTTCCCCTTTTTAATGTAAATATACCCTCTTGGCCTATTCGAGATAAAATAGCCTGAATCAATTCATTAACAAAAATTTATCAGTTTACCACCTTTAGAAAATATTTCGGTTCTGATGATATTTATATTAATACTACCTGGACGTGATGATTGATCATTTACACATAGTGCGCATACTGTTTTTATTGTTGTTTCAGTTTTTTATTGGAAAGGCAACTCATTCACACCTATACACCACCTAATATCTCACTATTTCACACGTCTCAACTGAGATTTGAACTGAAAACCTATTGGTTGATGGGCCACTCACATACCGCTAGGCCAAAGGCCCTCTGGTACTGTTTATATTGATAATATATATCGCTTTGTTAATACAAATATGATTTCAGACGAGAGAGAAAGGACGTCGGTTAAACGCCGTGGTCGGCCTCCTAAGAAACAGCAGATCGAAGGGAAGAAACTGTTTGATGAGAACAGTTCAAGTGAAGAAGAGGATGAAATAAGTGATGGTCCAGATGAGGAGAAAAATCAAGTGGACGATGATGAAGATATGCCTTTAATGCAAACATTGGCATCTGCAAAACTCAGGGCCCTTAGGACTTCTAGAGAGGAAAATAGAAGGCAAGCATCAAGGGGAGAACCTGAGAATTTAGCCGCATCAACATCAGGTGCGTGATAAAATGTTACTTGCTAGTGTTTTTTCTTACACGAGTCCTGTGCCACTTTTCTTTTTGAATAAGTAGTACATAGAGCTGATCCCTTTTATACATGGATTCTTGATCGAGAGCGTTAAGCTTCTCGAATTTTTGGGTTATAAAGGTAGGATGAATATGAGTATGATGTTTCAATCTCATAAATAAAGCAACTTAGGTTGATGTGCTCTTAAATAATTTCAGTTTGGACAATTTTAGACCTGTTTCTCTTCTAGCTATTATATAATTATTCAACTCATCAGATAAAACGTAAATCAAATCAACCCAAACATAGGTTAGTGAGTCAAATTCTCATCTCTACGTTTCATATTAGGACTAGCATCAAATTAGTTCAAATAAGTAAAAGTTTTGTCAATTCTCTCTTCTGTTAACTGCACATGACATTTAGATGATGCATGTGTGATTGACCAGTATTTGCAATAGTGCTTTGCATAAAATATACGTTTGTACTTTATCTAAAACAGTTCCTTCTTTTGTTTCTGATCTGTAATATGTCTTTTTGCAGGGTTCTCTAACTCACAAAATATCAATTTTGGGGGGTTGAACTAAGTAGACGAGGGTTGTTGATGCTGCATGCTTCAAGTATATTTGGCGAATATGATCGAGAGGGGTATGTAGATTGTTGTTTAATCATGTAACATTAAGGCATCTACAGGTAATTAGAATCTTAGTTTCTTGATGTTTAGATCAACCTTTTTTAACTTCAGTTTATTTTCAATGTGGCGTTGGTGTTATTAGATACTATATTGACAAATCTTTGTTTAACAGTTGTAGTCATAGTCAGGGGTAGTTTTATTATGTAATAAATACATCAAGTGTTTGGATGGAACTAAACAACTTGTATAAGTAGCTTTTTCAGTAAGGTGATAAGGCAATAGAAACACCATCTATTATATCGTGTTTTGATACTGCCCCAATAAACTAATAAGCTAATCCTTAAAGAATTAGCATAAGGTTTATTATCATAATCTGATAAGGCCGGAGGTCCACCTTTGGTAGAACCGGAAGCAGCCTCTCTACCTTAGGTAGGGGTAACGCTGTGTACATCTCAACCTCCCTATACACCGTGGAAGACGGTATTGAGACTCATAATCCGTGGAAGATTTTATTGGGAGTTACTCTACTTTACTTATATTATCATAATCTGAAGGGTAACAATCGAATCCAAAATGTTAAAAATCTACCCTTAGTTTATCTATTGTATGAATTATGATCGCAATGTTATATAAGCAGAACCTTTGGTTTTAAATTGCGTGCGGCGATCCGTTGCGCTCGAGCTCCAAAAGACTGATGCGGTTGCGAGCGCATCACGGACGCGTAGCGATAGGTAATAAATAAAAAATATATAATATTTCTACTTAAATTACTTTACAATTAAATGATTAACCATGGAATAAGTGATGTGTATAATGATATTACTTAATGTTATAAGTTTATAACATTAAATATGTCAAACTTAATGGTTTGACCAGAAATAAAAAGTCAACTTAAACTATAAAAGTCAAAATTAAAAATCACTCTGATGCGCGATGTGAGCGCAACGATGCGCGCAATTTTAAACCAAGAGCAGAACTATTATAACCTCAAAGGAGATTAAAAGTAAGTTACAAGCCGAAAGTGATAATGGTATTGTTATTTAGTTGACTACTAACAAAACATATATAGCTACCAATGATGGTCGGGATGAGTTTGAAAGAATTGTGGCTGAATCCAAACACCCCATTGGCTTGTCAGTCTTTAGCCTATAGGTCGAGGTGTTTTTTTTACTAGGATAAGCATTTGCAAATTGGTTTGGAAACAAATGTTGATGATGACAGCTGGGTCGGAAGTAGTTATCCAGTGTACAATCGCAAAAGACCGCGAATATATTCAATGGTTTGCCTTCTTGAAGCTGAGAAGGGTCTCTTATCTTATAATGAAGCTTGTAAAACCTGATTGCTTCAGTAAAAGGATCATCGACAAAACGAAAGGGCAAGTTGTTTACATCCTTGGCCTTGAGTGGGTAAGGATAAGGTTTCAGTTTGTTATCTTTGACAGAATATGTGAGCACATGATACCTACTTTCCAAGTAGTAAAAAAATCGAGTTGTGGTCAAATGTTGCAAAAGTCATAATGGTAGTATTACCGTATTACGCCACAAACGAATGACGCTTTTGGGAATCTTGTAGCGGGTCCAAGCATTCTGACCCTTAGAATTCACGAGAACTTCATATGGTGTCCTAATGGAGAAGATACATTGAGGGTCAGTATGTGTTGAAATGGCGGTGGCATGGTGTCGGATTTGCCTGTNTTTTTTTTTTTTTTTTTCCTGCATATTACGAAACACAATATGTGTTGAAATCTATACCACTTCTATTTTAATTAAAAAAAGTTGCGTTCATCACAAAAACATTAATCTGATTTGAAAAAGTAATCTGATTACAATGTTAAAGAATATGAAAAATGGAGTATTATATACTCCTATTATGGGAGAATGAAATGTAAGTTTCTAGTTGAAATTAACAATGTTCATGTTACTTAGGCAACTACTAAACCAAACTAGCTACCAATGATGGTGATCAGGGTTAGTTACCCAGTACCATTGAATCATTGATCCCAGAGACATAAAATTCACAGAAAACTAAAGAGTGTCAAACCTTTTGAATTAAAAATAATTTACAATGAATTTACTGAACACACAGTAGTAAACAAAAGTAATTCACATATAAGATCAAGATGACCTCAAACCCTTTTAACAACAAATTTGTTAGTCCCAAGTCATCACAATTGCAATGATTCCAACCCCAAGAAGCAAAGCAAGAAACTTAATGAATTGTGTGTCAGAGTTAGAGCCTTCTTGTGGTTTAAATCCTTTGCAAATGATATGATGAATAGCAACATACATAAGCCCCCCACAAGCGATACCCGTTGAGATTGCATATATCCAGTCAAGTGCTGTCCCTTTAGAGTGTGCAAACACATTAACCGCGATTCCTATTGCAATTCCAATCGTGTTCGAGATCCCAAAGGCAAAGGCGTAGACAGCAATTGACAAGAATGGCCTCTTCGATATCAAACTCAATATCGTGATTCCCATTGCAAGGGATGCAAAAATGTTGTAAGGAATGATTTGCCTTATGTATCCCCATGCTTCTGCATTTGAAGCTGAAAGAAAATCAAAACAAAATATTTATGTTCAACTTCATAAACCGTCGTTGCTCTTGATATGGTATGGTATTTTTTTTGGTCTTGGAGCGAGCCAAACAAGTGAGTTATTACTTTCTTAAACAAGTGAATTCATACATCATTACTCTCTTGCATTGTACATTTTCAAAATATGACATTTAAGACTTATCATCTTTCAAATTTGAAAGAGGATATGACTCAAATGTCATTTATGACCATATGCAATTCAAATAGATTACATATATATGGAGATCATAGCAAATAGCTGACTCGATCTTGTAGACGGTATATGTTTACAACGACTAACATTGTGATATCATAGAGATCCTAAGTAAAAGAATACAAAGATTAGAAGCTTACTTGCTTCCCCAATATAGATACCCTCGATAACTGAATGGAAACACAAGACCAATATAAGTAGAATCGTGAAACCCGCATGACAAATAATCTCTTTCCCATGCATCACCCTATTCCCGCGATTCCTCCTCCCTTCCTCCACCTCTACCACCACTCTATTCTCCCATCTTCCTACAGCAACACCACCACCATCGCCACCACCACCACCATCACTATCACCGCCATCACTACCATCAGCATCTCCTCTACTGACATTTAGTATAATACTATAACCATACGTTGAAAAAAGATACCCAGCCAGTGCCAACAGTAAAGCAAATGGGTATGAATTATAGGTAAGAAGGCCAAATTTTTTGTTAGAATCCCTTAAAAACCGCATGAGGCCCGTCCCTAAAAACACTCCGCCAGCAAATTGAGTGCCAAACAATAAAAAGCTCCTGTTCAATCTCATAAAGTAAGGGGACACCCCAAGAACAAAAGTGGTGACGAACAGGATGAGCAAGCAAAAAAGTTTAGGAGGTCCGCGCAAATCAAGAGTGCTTAGACCAGAGGTCACAGAGAAGTGTAAAAAGATAAGAAAGATGAACAGAAGAGCTGAGTTTGACCTCAGTAGATTGAAGGAGATAACCATGCTGGAAATGTTCTTAGGTTTACCGTTACAAAGTACCTCTTGGTCACTTGTTTCTTGTTATATGAGTATGAAGTAGTGTTGTTCCTAGAATACATGTGTGTCATGATAATGTTGACTTTGCGATTGTCGTAGTCTGCACCACCAGTTGTCATTTATATGTTGTCAACTTAGATGAGATTCAGCAATGACAAATTTCTGAATAAATGTTCGTGTTCATCTCTTAAAATACGAGCATGATGTACCAAAACTCCTTGAGTTTCACACGGTTTAAGAATATAAATATAAAATCGTGGGTAGAATGACGCAATTTGCTAAAAAATATATCGTTTTCGTATTGTCAAAATTATGGACATCGACCTTAGACTTCAATAAGCACACCAGACGTCCCTATCTCAGTGTTTGGTTAACGATTTGGTCCATATATGCTCCAACAAGTGGAGTGAGAAAATTCCATTTTCTTCTTCGTTTTTATTTTACTAGTTCTAGGACCCGTTCCGGTATATGAGGTTTTTTTCTAACAAAAATGGTGTATGGGCCTAATAAATAGGTCTAAATGTGGACCTACCGCATTAATGACTTGTACATATATCATATGTACAAGTCATTAATGCGGTAGGTCCACATTTAGGCCTATTTATTAGGCAACTTTCGCTAACTAAATAGAGTATTGCTACATCGAGTATTGGGCCTAATAAATAGGCCTAAATGTGGACCTACCGCATTAATGACTTGTACATATATCAAATGTACAAGTCATTAATGCGGTAGGTCCACATTTAGGTCTATTTATTAGGCAACTTTCGCTAACTAAATAGAGTATTGCTACATCCACATACATTTTACAAAAACAAATCCACGCAAAGGAGGTGTCAACATGTGATTGGTGTGATGAAAGAGAAAAGAGAGAAATTGTATCAAAATACACCAATCACATGTTGCCACCTCCTTGTGTGGATTTGTTTTTGTAAAATGTATGTGGTTGTAGCAATCCTCAACTAAATAATCATAACAAGTTGTTATAATATTTTTGTTGATGTAGTCTTACAAATTATCGTCATCATCTCCCCAAAAAACACAACTTATTTTCATGTCACTGTTAGTGTTATAAATAAACAACATACTTAGTAAAACAAATAAGTATACGTTATATGCATTCATTTCGAACCTTGTATATTGCAGTTCATCATATTCAATTAGACTCGTTGGTCTCTCATCCATGATAAGTAACTTGTTTACCTTCTTGTTAAACAATGTTTTCGAAACTACAACATTATTCCGACCAATCTTTATACCTCTAAACACCCCCTAATCAACCGCTTCTCTATGATCGCATTAAGACCTTCCGCCACTAAAATAAATAGAAAGGGTGAGAGTGGGTCTCCTTGCCTAACCCCTCTTCTTACATCGTGTTTTGATACTGCCCCAATAAACTAATAAGCTAATCCTTAAAGAATTAGCATAAGGTTTATTATCATAATCCGATAAGGCCGAAGGTCCACCTTTGGTATAACCGGAAGCAGCCTCTTTACCTTAGGTAGGGGTAAGGCCGTCTACATCTCAACCTCCCCATACACTGTGGAAGACGGTATTAGGACTCATAATCCGTGGAAGACGGTATTGGTACCGGGAGTTGCTCTACTTTACTTATATTAATCTGATTGGTTACAATCGAATCCAAAATGTTAAAAATCTACCCTTAATTTATCTATTGTATGAATTATGATCGCAATGTTATATAAGCAGAACTATTATAACCTCAAAGGAGATTAAAAGTAAGTTACAAGCCGAAATTGATAATGGTAATAACAAAACATATATAGCCACCGATGATGGTCAGGCTGAGTTTGAAAGAATTGTGGCTGAATCCAAACATCCCATTGGCTTGTCAGTCTTTAGGATAAGCATTTACAAATTGGTTTGGAAACAAATGTTGATGATGACGGCTGGTCGGAAGTAGTTATCCAGTGTACAATCGCAAAGACCGCGAATATATTCAATGGTTTGCCTTCTTGAAAAAGGGTCTCTTATCTTATATATGAAGCTTGTAAAACCTGATTGCTTCAGTAAAACGATCGTCGACAAAACGAAAGGGCAAGTTGTCTACATCCTTAGCCTTGAGTGTGTAAGAATATAAGGTTTCAGTTTGTTGTCTTTGACAGAATATGTGAGCACATGATAGACATGATACCTACTATCCAAGTAGTTACAAAAATCGAGTTGTGGTCAAATGTTGCACAAGTCATAATGGTAGTATTACGCCACAAACGAATGATGCTTTTGGGAATCTTGTAGCGGATCCAAGCATTCTGACCCTTAGAATTCACGAGAACTCATATGGTGTCCTAATGGAGAGATACATTGAGGGGCGGTACGTAGGTCGAAAAAGGCGGTGGCATGGTGTCGGATTTGCCTGTATGGGAAGGAGAAGGATATTGGCTTGAGAAAAGGGTGAAAAGCTTGATCCTAATTAACAGAGGACAGTATATCCGTAGGAAGATCAGCCCGTGGTCTAAATCAATTCTTCATCTTTTTGTTTTTCTGCATATTACGAAACACAATATATGTCGAAATCTATACCACCTCTATTTTAATTAAAAAAAAAGTTGCGTTCACCACAAAAACATTAATCTGACTTGAAAAAGTAACCTGATTACAATGTTAAAGAATATGAAAAATGGAGTATTATTATGGGAGAATGAAATGTAAGTTTCTAGTTGAAAGTAACAATGTTAATGTTATTTAGGCAATTACTAAACCAAACTAGCTACCAATGATAGTGATGATCAGGGTTAGTTACCCAATTAATACCATTGAATCATTGATCCCAGAGACATAAAATTTACAGAAAACGTAGAGTGTCAAACCTTTTGAATTAAAAATTACTAATTTACAATGAATTTACTGAACACACAGTAGTGAAAAAGATGTAATCCATATACAAGATCAAGATGACCTCAAACCCTTTTAACAACAAATTTGTTAGTCCCAAGTCATCACAATTGCAATGACTCCAACCCCAAGAAGCAAAGCAAGAAACTTAATGAATTGTGTGTCAGAGTTTTAGTCTTCTTGTGGTTTAAATCCTTTGCAAATGATATGATGAATAGCAACATACATAAGCGCCCCACAAGCAATACCCGTTGAGACTGCATATATCCAGTCAAGTACTGTCCCTTTAGAGTGCGTGAACACATTAACCGCGATTCCTATTGCAATTCCAATCGTGTTCGAGATCCCAAAGGCAAAGGCGTAGACAGCAATTGACAAGAATGGCCTCTTCGGTATCAAACTCAAGATGGTGATTCCCATTGCAAGGGATGCAAAAATGTTGTAAGGAATGATTTGCCTTAGGTTTCCCCATGCTTCTGCATTTGAAGCTGAAAGAAAATCAAAACAAAATATTTATGTTCAACTTTATAAACCGCCGGTGCTCTTGATATGGTATGGTATTTTTTTGGTCTTGGGTCGAGCCAAAGAAGTGAGTTATTACTTTCTTAAATTGCAGAATTGCTAGATGGGCAGTCCAAGAAATAAAGACTCATTGTGTCAGATTAGTAAGCGGATTCAACATATAGTTTTATATATCATTACTCTCTTGCATTGTACATTTTGATATGGTAGAGATCCTAACAAAGAGAATACAAAGGTTAGAAGCGTACTTGCTTCCCCAATATAGATACCTTCGATAACTGAATGGAAACACAAGACCAATATAAGTGGAATCGCGAAACCGCGTGACAAATAATCTCTTTCCCATGCATCACCCTATTCCCGCGATTCCTCCTCCCTTCCTCCACTTCTACCACCACTCTATTCTCCCATCTTCCTACAGCAACACCACCACCATCGCCACCACCACCACCATCACTATCACCGCCATCACTACCATCAGCATCTCCTCTACTGACATTTAGTATAATACTATAACCATACGTTGAAAAAAGATACCCAGCCAGTGCCAACAGTAAAGCAAATGGGTATGAATTATAGGTAAGAAGGCCAAATTTTTTGTTAGAATCCCTTAAAAACCGCATGAGGCCCGTCCCTAAAAACACTCCGCCAGCAAATTGAGTGCCAAACAATAAAAAGCTCCTGTTCAATCTCATAAAGTAAGGGGACACCCCAAGAACAAAAGTGGTGACGAACAGGATGAGCAAGCAAAAAAGTTTCGGAGGTCCGCGCAAATCAAGAGTGCTTAGACCAGAGGTCACAGAGAAGTGTAAAAAGATAAGAAAGATGAACAAAAGAGCTGAGTTTGACCTCAGTAGATTGAAGGAGATAACCATGCTGGAAATGTCGTTAGGTTTACCGTTACAAAGTACGTCTTGGTCACTTGTTTCTTGTTATAGGAGTATGAAGTAGTGTTGTTCCTAGAATACATGTGTGTCATGATAATGTTGACTTTAATTTGCGATTGTCGTACTGCACCACCAGTTGTCATTTATGTTGTCAACTTAGATAAGATTCAGCAATGACAAATTTCTGATAAATGTTCGTGTTCATCTCTTAAAATACGAGCATGATGTACCAAAACTCCTTGAGTTTCACACGGTTTAAGAATATAAATATAAAATCGTGGGTAGAATGACGCAATTTGCTAAATAATATATCGTTTTCGTATTGTCAAAATTATGGACATCGACCTTAGACTTCAATAAGCACATCAGACGTCCCTATCTCAGTGTTTGGTTAACGATTTGGTCCATATATGCTCCAACAAGTGGAGTGAGAAAATTCCATTTTCTTCTTCGTTTTTATTTTACTAGTTCTAGGACCCGTTCCGGTATATGAGGTTCTTTCTAACAAAAATGGTGTATGGGCCTAATAAATAGGCCTAAATGTGGACCTAGATATATCAAATGTACAAGTCATTAATGCGGTAGGTCCACATTTAGGTCTATTTATTAGACAACTTTCGCTAACTAAATAGAGTATTGCTACATCCACATACATTTTACAAAAACAAATCCACGCAAAGGAGGTGTCAACATGTGATTGGTGTGATGAAAGAGAAAAGAGAGAAATTGTATCAAAATACACCAATCACATGTTGCCACCTCCTTGTGTGGATTTGTTTTTGTAAAATGTTTGTGGTTGTAGCAATCCTCAACTAAATAATCATGACAAGTTGTTATAATATTTTTGTTGATGTAGTCTTACAAATTATCGTCATCATCTCCCCAAAAAACACAACTTATTTTCATGTCACTGTTAGTGTTATAAATAAACAACATGCTTAGTAAAACAAATAAGTATACGTTATATGTATTCATTTCGAACCTTGTATATTGCAGTTCATCATATTCAATTAGACTTGTTGGTCTCTCATCCATGATAAGTAACTTGTTTACCTTCTTGTTAAACAATGTTTTCGAAACTACAACATTATTCCGACCAATCTTTATACCTCTAAACACCCCCTAATCAACCGCTTCTCTATGATCGCATTAAGACCTTCCGCCACTAAAATAAATAGAAAGGGTGAGAGTGGGTCTCCTTGCCTAACCCCTCTCCGGAAGAAAATCTCCGTTGACTAAGATTGATATCCTGGATGACCTACGACAACTATCAATCGACATACACCATTTATTCCTGAACCCCATCTTTTTCATTATGTCTAATAAGAATCTCCAATTCAAACTATCGTATACTTTCTCGAAATCCACTTTGAAGATTAAACCCTTGCTTCGAGTCTTCCTCATATGGTCCACCACTTCATTTTCCATTAAAACACCATCAAGTATATACCTTCCTTTGGGAAAAACGTTTTGAGCATCACCTACTACCTTTCCGACCACCCTTTTGATTCTCTTTGCTAAGACCATTGCAATAATTTTATAATATCACCTAATAAGACTTATGGGCCGAAAATCCCCGAGGCCTATAGGATCAACAACTTTTGGGATGATAGTCACGAGTGATGAAATGCACCCTCTCCAAATCTCCATGTTCTCTCCAATCCATCTAATTGCACTCATCAAATCCGATTTCTAAACTTCCTTATATATATTTAAAATTAAACCCGTCTGGCCCCGAAGCTTTGTTTGCTCCACATCCTCGAATTGCATCCAAGATCTCCCCCGCCTCCTCTCCCGAAGAAAGCTTTTTCCACCAATGCAACATCTTCCTCCAATATTTTTTCAACAAGATACAACAAAAAATTGGGCGTATTGAACCTTCCACGGAGAACAATGTCTTATAATGCTCAACCATCTCCACCTTTATTAACCTAGGGTCCTCACGCCACAACCTATTCACCATCAAACCCCTAATGTTACTTGTATTATTCATTCGTTTAATGTACGAGTGAAAGAACTTCGAATTTTCATAACATTCTACATCCCGCTTTATCCTAGCCTTTGACGAAGCGGGCACTTAAGATCATTTTCTTTATCCATCCACGACTTCCTCGCCTTCCACACTTCCCGTTCAATTTCACTTAAGATTCTATTTTCCACTTCTAACTCCCACTTCATCGATTCATTTTTTAACCTTTCGATCTTTTCATTAACTGTTCTAAATCTTTCTTTGCTCCACTTTTTAACCGCTCTTTCGACATTTTTAAGTTTTTCGTGGAATCGACAATCTGACCGCCTACTCCTAACCTCCACCTTCCACGCTTCTTCCACCGCGTACCCTATATCCTTCTCTTCGAGCCAAATATTAAAAGCCCGGAAAGGCCGCAGACCAAATTAAGATTTAAGTCCTTTAGAACAATAGGATAATGATCCGAGAGCTTCCAATCCAACGCAACCATTGAGATTTTACCCGATAGACTACAAAAATCCCCATTCAATAAAAAACGATCTAACTTACTAAATTTCAAATTATCATCNATTTATTTGGGAATTCATCCTCTCGTCACCTCCTCTAACTACATTTAGATCTCAAAAAATTGCAACATGCCCCCTTTAAATTATCCATTATTTCTTCCATTTTTTTTTCTTTTCTTAAATAAATAAGTATATTTCATCTACATAAATTCAAACCACTCATAAGTAAAGTCTTTATGTAGTCGTACGTACAACATATCCCTACATGGCTTGATAAATGGGCAATCATTTGTAAATGTATCTAACTTTGAAATTTTTTCCATTTTGATGTAACGAACTATAGTCTTGGTCACTTTGGTGTATCTGTTTAAAATGTCAATACTTAATTTCTGAACTTTTGAAACACTAAACTTTTAAACAAATACACCAAAGTGACCAAGACTAGAGTTCGCTACATCAAATGAAAAAAGTGTAAGTTAGTTAGAAATGATTAGCCCTTGATAAATCATTTATGGAAATTGAATATGCATGTCGTAGTTTAGGTAGAAGTCAACTTGTTATAGTTTAAGTTTATGAAACTTGATTTAAATAAGTATAGCACTTTTTTCATTTGAAAACAATTGAAATGATTTGATATTTATCATCACGTAATAGATAACAATTAAAGTTGTAACTATGAAGTCAAGAACGAAATGGAAAAGCAAACGGCAATCGACTCATATACTTGATCAGCTATTTAACGACGATGGCATATTCACTCTAACGACCAATATCTAGTGGCAAATAAGGTGGTTGCAAAAAAACTTAAAAAGTGGTAAATTAACTCTTTTGGTATATTTTGGATGGCAAATCGAAGAAGAAAAAAAATAATTACATTAGATTTGTAATTTAAACAACCTGCATATATATAACCATGCCATGAAACTGACATGCCAACATATTGATGGAATATATTAAGAACATGAACAAATGTTATGATGTTAACTGCATAAATCAACAACTTAAGAGTGCGAACATCTCATAGTATTTACTTACTCTATCTCATAGTATGATGGCATTTACTTTAACTAACAGCAGGCCACAAATATTTAGAGACAAGTTCTTGAATATTTAACAATTCAAAATGATACTATTAATTTTGATAAATGGCCCCCATCAAAATATACAAGTGGGTTCTGGACATAAATTAAACTGCAAATTTACAACTAAAATGCAAAATAGTGTCCTTTTTTCAACCTAACCTGATATGATGATTCATGGATCAACAATTTTTGAAACTGTTTGTGCAACATGTGACATGCACCTGATAGTATTGGGTTGAGAAATTTGATTTCCACACCATGAAGAATGGATACAAAGGTATCAAATTCTCAGACTTTCATTTTCTCCGCTTTTCTCCACTTCACCAAACAAGGGAAATCATGGCATTTCCATTTCTTTGATTTGAATTCCCTCTATTAAACAGGCGCTTAAAGAAGATATGAACCAACTTTGCCGCAACCTTCACCTTGGCTCCAAACCACTTTAACGCTGAAAGAGCAACCTAACCCATCAAGCGTCTTTAATGTGCTGCCTCTGGTTTGTGAAGGAATTTCGCAACACTGACTCAGAATCTCATTCCCAGACTCATCCTCTAGCATGAATTCAATTACAAGGGAGCCGTCCTTGTTTGGCACTGCCATCAAGGATTTCCTCAGCGGAATTATAGCACCACTTGAAATAGAACTAGTATACTCTTCATAGAGTAGTGCCATGTAGAAATTTTGCTGAAGGCTCAAAACTTCAGGTGCGCACTGATAATCAAAGTTATTGCCATAATACGCAAATATCCTTCCATAAACCTTTAGATTATCATCAAGCGATGTACACGTTAACTCAATAGCAGCATCGACGGCGTCCTTTAACAAAATATAATGCATCATTACATAGCCATCCTCACCCCTAACCCTAATAGCACAACATGTACTATCTATATCCTTTCCCCAAAATTTTGAGAAGCTTATGTCAGACTCGTGATCGCAAAGTTGATAAACAACATCCTTCTCATTAGTGACATATAGCTTCATACAAATCTCCATATAGTTGGAGAATGGAATTGATTGACGTGAACAGATGTTGCCAAAGTATAAATACCCATAGTTGATGATGTCTTCGGAATCACACCAATCACGATTGAATATTGTAACAAGACCACATTCGGGCTCAAATGTTTCCACCCACGCATCTGATAGTAATCCAATATTATCTGATACTGAAATATGTCCAAGTAGCTTACCCTTTTTAAGCTCAGGATCTGTTGTAATATTGAGAGAAATTGAAAATGGCTCAAACCGAGGATTTTTAGGTGGATCCCTATTGAAAACCAAAAACAGAAACCACAAGTTAAAAAAACAAAAAAAAATTACAAGTTTAGAGATCGGCTGGTTATCTTTTGATAAGTACTTTATTGACGCAAACAACATTAACAAAAAAATCTACGACGACTGAAATCAAATCTGTATATTGGAACTGAGTCACTAGAAGATGGTTTGTTTGTAGCCATTTTGGGTCATTTCAAAACCATAAAACCCGTAAAACAAGTCTTTTAAAATTGATTAAAGCTAACAAAGTTGATAATATTACGATTGCAGATTACAGATTATTTATAATATTATGATTACAGATTAAAAAACAACCCAGCCTTTACACAAAATCGTATTACATAGGCATAACGAAAAGGAACGATACTTTATGCAAACACCCTATAGTTACTTATGTTGCATGAAATGAATTAAACTTAGAATAGAAAAGACTGATTATTTTCGATATCGAAACTGGTAGTTACCTGGCAGCAACAGGAATAAGCAAACGAGTAATGACACTATCATCAGGAGCGCCACCAACAGCCCTCTTTTGTTTTTTGTTATCAGACTCCGCATCAGCCACAGGAGCATTTACATCCATTGGTCGTTTAGCAGATGATAGTGCTAACAGTGATTGGGCAATTGATCCCTCCGGGGATGAAGATTCCTACACACACACACACACAAAAAATAGAAGTTTAAAACTTGTTAGAAACTGTGGAATTGTTTGACCTAGTTTTTAACCCAAACATACTTAAAATAGAGAACTTAAACCCGAAAACTGAATAAATCTCAAAAGATAGCCCCACATATCAGAATCTCAGAAAAAAGAAACCATAAAAAATTCAACTAGATAATGCATACCGAATTGATCCCCAAAAGATGAAAGCATTTCTCCATTACTACTGCAGTCGCCTCATACAGCAATATTCTGGTTGTTGGCTCCACAACAACCCCAACCTGCCAAAACTTACGCTTAATCCCAACAAAAAATGATCACATGTCTTTCTAAAAATCGAATAAATTTTTTAAGAGAACCGAAAATTAAATTTATATTGTATGAGAAAATTAACATGTTTTAAGAGAATCGAATAAATTTATACTTCTATAGTGTATAAGAAAAATCATATGTAAGCAAATATACCTCGCACAAAGAGGGATCGTAAGATTTGTGGTAACACTCAAAAAATTCATATAAATCGTAAAGGTATTCATAAAGAATATGTGGCAAGATAGATGCACACGACTCTTTGAGAACCTGAAAAACAAAGTAAGCTTATTAATACAATAATATATATATATATATATATATATATATATATATATATATATATATATATATATATATATATATATNAGGGCGTCCTTTAACAAAATGTAATGCATCATTACATAGCCATCCTCACCCCTAACCCTAATAGCACAACATGTACTATCTATATCCTTTCCCCAAAATTTTGAGAAGCTTATGTCAGACTCGTGATCGCAAAGTTGATAAACAACATCCTTCTCATTAGTGACATATAGCTTCATACAAATCTCCATATAGTTAGAGAATGGAATTGATTGACGCGAAATGATATTGCCAAAGTATAAATACCCATAGTTGATGATGTCTTCGGAATCACACCAATCACGGTTGAATATTGTAACAAGACCACATTCGCGCTCAAATGTTTCAACCCACGCATCTGATAGTAATCCAATATTATCTGATACTGAAATATGTCCAAGCAGCTTACCCATTTTAAGCTCAGGATCGGTTGTAATATTGAGAGAAATTGAAAATGGCTCAAACCGAGGATTTTTAGGAGGGTCCCTAATGGAAACCAAAAACAGAAACCACAAGTTAAAAAACAAAAAAAATACAAGTGTAGAAATCGGCTGGTTATCTTTTGAGAGAAATTGAAAATGGCTCAAACCGAGGATTTTTAGGAGGGTCGCCTCATACAGCAATAATCTGGTTGTTGGCTCCACAACAACCCCAACCTGCCAAAACTTACGCTTAATCCCAAGAAAAAAATTATCACATGTCTTTCTAAAAATCGAATAAATTTTTAGAAAATTAACTTGGTTTAAGAGAACCGAAAATTAGATTCAATATTGTTTGAGAAAAAGCATTTGGCAAGTAAATATATCAATGATCTGCTTTTTGCTTAGCATACCCATTAACCTAGCAAAACTTTCAAAATTACGCTAAATCGGGACAAAAGTCATCATTTGCAATTTTTAAAATCAAATAAACTTTATGAAATCCCACATTAGTTGTAACACATCATATGTAAGCAAATATACCTCGCACACAGAGGGATCGTAAGATTTGTGGTAACGCTCAAATTTCTCATATAAATCATGAAGGTATTCATACAGAATATGTGGCAAGATAGATGCACATGACTCTTTGAGAACCTGAAAAACAAAGTAAGATTATTAATACAATAATAAATATATATATTCATACATATAAATTTAGGAAAAATTATAAAGATAAAATTGTTCACTTTTTTCTTCTACATATGTAAAATGTCTTAATGTAGGCAAGAAAATCAGTATCGAATATTCACCTCAATGTTTCTGCCAAACCGAACTAGCCTTTTTAATCGGTATACCGTCTTATATGTTTCATTATTCTCAAAATTTCCTTATGGTCTAGCAAGCTACATATCATTTTTATTATTGCTAAGCCTTAAGCATTGGACTAAATAAGCTCAATCAACCATATATTGAAGAGCATATTACAATAAACTAAAATGTTTTAGAGGAACCTAGGGAAATAAAACCAAGTATTCAGTTCCAAAAACTAAGCATTATAACTTGAACTAGGCGCATATGTTCAAACAAGTAGTAAAAGTTCATGAAGACACCTCAGTAAACATGAGTAAATGCAATCCGAGCACACGTTCTACACCTTCACCCAATGTTAACTCTGAATCACTACTACACAAAAAGGAATAAAGCCCCCTAAATAAAGCCCCTTTTTTCATAAAACAGGGTTCTTTGAGCAATTCCTTTTTTTTACCCACTAAAATACCCCGGTTCCTAATTTATAACCGGGCTTTATTCTAAATTTTCTAATAGAGCCCTGCTTCTTAATTGGCAACCATGCTCTATTCCATTGGCGGGATCATTTCACTTTTTGAGTTTTTGACTCTTTTTCAAATGAAATTTCATACGACCACTTTTTCTTATTTTCCACCCCAATGAAAAAGTATCAAACACACTTTCACTTTATCACTTCCCTTCCCCTCTCAATCATACCACTGCCACCACTCATTAGTAAGTCATCTCCTTCTTGATTTTTAGTTGAAACATAGGGTTAGGTATGTATGGGTTAATTTGAGGCTTACTGTATGTTTTTGTATGTATTAATTTCAGGCTTAATTGAAACTTAGAGTAAAATTTAGCCCTAATTACAGAGAGTTAATTGATGGTTATTGATTTTATTTGTTGGTTGTTGCTGTTACTTACTGATGATGTTAACATATTTGCTTAATTTTAGTGTTTGTTTCATGATTTATTCTCTGCAGTTATTGAGTAAATGGTTGCTTTGGTCACTTGATAAATGGTTAGTTTGTTCTAGTATATGCAAGATCTAAACTTCTGTTTCAACACCTTTCAGACTTGTGTTTTGATTCTTTGAACTGTATTTGATTCAATTAGTATACGCATTTTTCAGGATGAACGGGTTATTTGTTTTCCAATCCTATATATGGGTAAGGAATTAGTGTAGAAGATGAACGAGGTTCCATGAAGAAAACTAAACTAACTTTAAAGTCTGATTACAACAATGAGTTATAGGGGTCTTCTATGTTCTTGTTGTAGAGATATTTCTGGAATTGAATGTTCTTTTCATGCAAGATTTCTACCTTTTTAATCTTGTTATACTTGCTATGTTGAAAATTGGTTCTATGTTGTCTTCCATTACTATAGTTCATGTAATCTTATGTAATTTTGCAATTACCTTGGCTGATTATAAGCTTATAACATTTTACCTCAAACATCAATATCAAAAATACATTCCTATATGAAGGAATCATTTAACAGTATATTATTTTCATGTGCAACTTGCCCCTTTCTTAAGGATCATATTCTAGTACTTAACTGCCACAACCCTTGCACAATTTGGTCACTTAAGTATATGGTTGAATTTCAGATGTTGGTGAGGCATAAAGGAACATATTGATGGCATTAACATTATCCATATCGCTGCAAGTAAAGGACAGGTACTCTCATTTGCTTATAACTTTTTGAATTGTCATCAAGTCATATCGCCAACATTTATAGTTTTCAGGTTTATGTTGTTTTACTCTATATTCTTGTCCCAAATTATGATATTATAATGGCTTTAGAGGAGTTTACCAGGTATATTTTTTAATTTTAAGCGTCTATTATGTGGAGCATTTTGAAATATTGATTACATTTAAACACCATTTATCTGCTAGGCTCGTATCGGGGATGCACGTGACATGTGTGATATATTTTGGAAACATAAATTGTAATTGTTTTTGTTTTACTCGCTCAAAAAGTAGCTGGTTAGTGACATTATATAGAAATGACTTAGGAGGGTACACTGGTAGTATCNTTTTGTCTCGCTGCATTTTAGCTAAATCGAAGGTGTTTATATTCTGAATTTCTTGGCTACATTTTTAGGAGTGTTTGGACAAGCTGCACAGGAAGCTGAGCGGGCCAAGTTCGTTGTAGAGAAGGCTGAGCAAGACAAACGACGCGCTATCATCAGGTCAGACTGCTACCAAGTTCATTGTAGAGTACATGAAGAATGACAGATACCTTCTACCCCTTGAATTCACATGACAGTAAAGTATGTTTATTTTTCTGTTGGTGGTCGATGTGGTGTCTTGCAGGTACTATTGTGGTTCGGAGCATGTACCAGGATGGGCAAAGTCAAGACTTGTTATGTATTCATCATCTGGTGTGATTCTCAACTCTAAAGACGGTTTTAGGACGTCATCTACCTCATGAAATTCCATCTGTTTTGGCCACGTTATTTAAAGGCAATGTATAATGGTGTAATTTTCACTTTCATTTTCGTTGCAAGAGTACAAGATTAATCTCAATGTATTAAGACAAAGTAAGCTGTAACTCAATGAATCTTCTTGGTTTGAATAATGTTCATTTTGCAAAAAAAGTTTGATTTAATTGCCTGGTGTTACAGCACGAGAAGATTTTTACTATTTTTTTTTAATTTTTTATTTTTATTTTTATTTTTTTTTTATTTTTTAAATTCACATAGAGCCATGTTAGTTGATAGAAAACAGGGCTCTATAAGCGGTAATAGAGCCCGTTTTCTAAACCGGGCTTTATTTGCTTCTCCAATAGAGTCCCCCCCTTTTGAGCCCTCATGCAAAACCGGGCACTATGACCATTTTCAACCGGGCTCTATGGCCTTTTTTGTAGTAGTGAATCCTGTTGCAAACAATTAAGGGCCAACATGAGAAATTTGTAACACCATTGAAATCCAATATCAGTTAACTTATTATTCAAGAACAAGAATGCAATATAATAGGGGCCAAAAGGAGAAACTGTAACAACAATGAGATGAAAAGAAATTCTTACCTTCTTTAATTCATCCACGTCTTCACAAGATTTTGTAGTAAATGAACGAATATGTGCTTGTGTTTTTAACAAATGCTGAAGAGTATTTCCCTATTTATCAATGAAATTGAGCAGATCAAAAACAAAATCGGTGTAAAGATTTGAAATTTATGAGAGTTACAATATACAATAGCTTCAACATTATACCTCTGCCTTAAGCATCTCAACAGGATCCAATGTACAATGCGCCAATCTATGGGCTTTCAAGAATGTACACCTGTTAAGAACAGAAAACGCAAAGCACTGAATATGAATAAGTACGAAACTTGACCTAAGAGTAGGGTATCTCAGTTTTTGAAACAAAGAAACTCGCTGGTGTAGACATTGTTGAATCCAATATAAAAGATTCTGGAAATAAAAATTTGATTACATCAAGTTCATAGAAAATTTACATTTACCACTCTACTCGTCTTATTAATACTGATAGCAAAAGTTATAAGGGTAAAAACTATGATAAAAAGCATGATAATCTTACCCAAGAGCATTATCTAGTAATGTTGTAGGCAACTCAACAGATCCCATTTGCATTTTCTGAAGAAACATGATTAACTCTTCTACTTCATTACTACAAGTTTGATATCCTGCATAACCCGCGCCAGGAGATTCGTACCTATCCTCGGGGAGCCACCCTGCTTGTCTAGCGGCCTGGAAAAAAAAATCAGTATTTAGTTTCTACATCTTGTACATTTGAACATGTTATCAGTTACCCTGCTTTGTAAGGTTATACTTACACTGAAGCACATTTCATAATACTCTTGTTGTTGTACAGGAATCACATTTACTATCCAAGTTGCTTTTCCACATTCAAGTCCATACCTACATAAGCAGACAGAAGATCTTAAAGCACTGTTCATGTATCCTTGGTGAAAATATATATGTTATTGATAAATTCAACAAGTACCACAGATTGCTGAGATCTTTAGAAGCATTGCCGAAACCTCCATCTTTTTTCCCACGAATAAAAGGTTTCCGTTCTCCTTCAGGTCCAACGGATATCGTCACATCTTCATCTCTTTCTACAATCGAAAAGCATTCTTTCACTTTGCACTGAACTTTATGCTTGTCATCCTCCTGATATAAAGGAATTATTAAACTCATAAACAGCAAAATACAGCTATTTTTATATCTCAGAGGTGAAAAATGTAATTTCATAGAATATAAATATTAGTAAATATAAAATGTTAATACAACAAACATTCAAACAGGTAAATCAGCTTCATATATACCTGCGGATATTCCTTAAAGACGGTGACAGGAACCTTAGAATACTTGAGCATACGAATTAGCGTGTTTATAATATAAGAGCGTCGAAACCAAGCTGCACGTGTTCCCTCTGCTATATCATTATCCAATGACGGAGAAATTACCATCGCCTTTCCCACATCAAGATTAGGTGCCCAAGTGTCTATACCATCTCTTAGCATCTTATGAATGCTCTGCAAAGAAAAAAATATAGGTGAAAACTGTAGTGATTTAAAAAGAGCTGGAAAAGAAAAGAAAAGAAAGTACCTTCGCCATCCATTTCCCTGATAACGTAAAAGTCACAAAACCAACATCGTGTATGGACGCTTCTTTTATCATGTCATCCCGCTTGTCAAGATGTTTCTTGATTTCCTATAATACATGCCACACCGAAACATAAAATTAGGCATTATCTGTATGTTAAAAAAACTCAAAAACCATGATTGGCAATAGTACCTCTCCAACATCTGTTGGTTTTTTAATATGTGGATACTTTTGTTCTGATTCTTTGGGGTTTTCTCTTAACTTAGTCCATATGCTCAGGACATTATCGCTGTAAAATTCTCATAATTAAGATAAACAAATAAATGTATATATATACGAAAGAAAGTAAAAACGTAGAAACAACATTATAGTTACCATTGGTAGTCTCCATACTCCTCTTTGGAAGGAACGAAAAGGATAGGCTGTTCTTCTAATTCAGAGAAACTATGTTCCAGTATGTCTTTAATTAGCTTATCGACTTCTTTTCGAAGGCTCCACCTATTATCTTCCTGTAATACAAAACCAATGCCATCTATGTAAATTTGTAGTAGAAACATTTATACAAAACATATACGTTAATAATAGCTAGACTTACATCAGAGGCATCCACTTCCATATACATTGTTGATGTAGAATGTGCAGATTATCGCACTTTGGCTAATTTTACCAAAATAAAATATATGTTTCAATCATACATACTTGTGTGATTCTAACCAAAGTGACAACAAAACCCTATGACTTTACAAGAATAAGGTGATAACATACATATAATTCTATATAATTAATGGCAAATGTACGAGTTCAAACACAAATTTTGGAAGAAAGTCTGATAAAATGTTAACATATGGGCCATTGGGAAATCATTGGGCTATTAGTTTGAATATAATTAGCTTAACAGTAAATAACAACAGGTAAAAGTGGATCATTATTTTCCTATCAAAAACTCAAAACTTTTGTATCCTATCACCATTTTACCCTTATATTACGTAACAACTCTATTGAGAGCGAGTGTTAAAATATGAGCAAAAATGCCTAAATGGAAGTAGAAAAAGTGATAAGTTAAAATTTAACCCTAATTAAAAATAGAGCCTAAATTAAAAGTAACAAATGATTAAAAGTCATGTTTACGCTAAAGTAATCAAAACAAAGATTTATCTGATTATCCAAAACATATGAATTTTATTGAACTGCTTTAAGTTAATCCAGTAGAGATAAAAAATTAAACACTTTCCAAACTTGAAGTATTTTTTGGCAAATGATTAAAAAGAGTATAAGTTTTTTACTTTTGTGGGTAATTTTCTTTCAAATTCATCTTTTCTAAAGTATTTTGCAAAAATTTTGGACATTTTTGCCTCTCTTAACTAATAGAATTTTTTTCCCCGAAGGGCAAAAATGTTACATAGTACCCCTAAAAAGGATAAATTTGAAAGAAAAGTACCTACAAAAACAAAAACAAAAATTTGTTCGCTACCCACAAGAGGAAATGGTGGCAAGTATGATACTTTTTTTAATCATTTGCCCTATTTTTTTTTCTACTAAAAATCTACGGAGTATATAATTAAATTTTTAAAAATATATAAATTATGTAATTCGGGTCGACCCGAAAATCGAACCGAATTCAAATTTGGTTCGGTTCGGTTTACGATTTTACCCAAAAGAAAAATAACCAAACTAACCAAACCGAATAAACCGAACAACCCAATAACCAAATCAAGGAACACCACAAGAATGTATGAACTTTAGTTTGGATCCACGCCAACCTCCTGAAAAGGGAAGGCTTTACCTGGTTTAAGTATGTGTGACGGTCAGTTCAAACCATGTGGATTAGTCGGCCAAAAGGTCGGAAACCACGGTTATCCAAAAAAAATAATAATTATTATAAAAAAAATACTTTAGTTTGGATTGAAGTAGCAGCAAGATTGTATATGATGTGACAAACAGTGATGTAATCATGTAAGCTTGGTTTGTGGTCTGTTTTGTCATAAGATTATAAGTTGATACTAAGATTGTTCATTTTGACAATCAAACATGAAGCAGTAGTTACTCTTATTTTCATTCATTGATGACAAACCACTTAAATGTGGATGTGTTAACTCAATTTTGTTTTCTTTTGTTATTAGTTATCTAAAAGTGTATCAAATTAGATTTCATGTGTTCCATTTTAATGCAGAAGTGTATTTCTTACAGTGAAAGTTTCTTTTAACACTAACAAAAAACAATCCGATCATATCATTGGCACTACATCATGTATAAATTGGGTCAACCGGATAAACTCGTTTCCTTATAGAGTCGGGTTGCGGGTCAGTTTTTGGCTTTTAAAAACCCGATAGACACGAACCGATAAGCCCCAAACACAATCCGATAAGCCACGGGGATACCTCGGTTAGGCCATGTAATCTGAGTAATAGACTTGCCCTCACCAGGTAACTCTTAAAACACAGAAACCTCATCCATTTAATACTCACCCGTTTAATAGAAAGTAACAAAGCTTACTATACGTCGTCTCAATCATAATGCCACTAAAGTAAAAGGTTTAGGCACTGAGTTTAATAAGTATCCAAAATTTTATGTATGCAATTGCTAATATGGAAACTCATAATTCTCTCTATAATCCATTCCACAGTGGACCGCACTCTAACGTTTTTTAAAATAATAATTAAGCTGAATATATAACTCAGTTGTCAAATGGCCGGTCAAATATTTTAATATTTTATGCTATTACTTTTTTAATTTAAGGTCCAATATTTTATAATATTTGTTTTTAAAAACATATCAGAGTTATTTGGGCTTCCATGCATTTTGGTGGCCTACTAGGCCCAACAGGTTTACGTGTATTGCCAACCACAGCTTGTATAGATTTGAGAACACAGGAGATGCTTTTAAAATAAACCACTCTTTAAAATACCTTGTTGAACAACTGAAGATGGCATAGAGGAGAGATGAAAAAGATTGAAGAGGAGAAAAAATAATGGAAGAGAGAGGGGGTAGATTGGACAAAAAGGTTGTGTACTTGCATCCTGAATGGAAAGAGCGGCAATTTTCCCTCTCTTTTGCATCTAGGATTTAGTTTTAGAATAAGTTAAAAAGAAACTACAAAAAAGTCAATTTGTATTCAGGACTATATCCAAAAAGATTATTAAGTTAAAAAGAAACGGGACCTAAGTGTTATATGATCGTTTTTTTTTTTTTTCTTCTCTTCTCTTCCAGAAGTTAGCAAACATTGTCGCTCTCGCAAGTCACAGTTATTAAATACTGCTCTAGCAAACAAAGGAAAAACCAGATTATAATAACACACAAAAAATGCAGCAACCTTAAGTGGTCACGCCAACCTCCTGAAAAGGGAGGGCTTCACCTGGTTTGAGTTTGTGTGGCGGTGGGTTCAAACCCCGTGGATTAATCGGCCAAAAAAAGTCAGAAACCATGATTATCAAAAAAAAATAAAAAATGCAGCAACCATTACAACAATATGTCATTGAACAATTGCTCATACCATGTCACATAACAAAAATAACTACTAAAATTTGAGAATTTTAGTCACCAGACACAAGACGACTTATTATGGCATAACACAACAACAGACACATCAAGTGATACTACATGATGTAACAACACATTACCATATGATGACCAAACTACTTAAGGTGACCCTCATTGATACAAAAGTTCTTGCAACAACCATTAGAAATGGCAAAGGCCCCCGCCGCAACGCAGCGGGTTTCTCCCCCTCGTTACAAACAAAGAGAAACCGGAGCTTTAAAATATGGTAAATACTTTTCTAAAGTATTACTAAAAATTTTGACCATACAAAGGACACGCCGAACTTGAATACCCTCATTACTTTTCTATTCCAACGGACTAGATATCTTTTATAAGAAATCGGTGACACTATTTTGTCTTTTCTACAAAAGAGCTTTAGGGCTACTACCATTTAAAACTACATAAAAAAACTATTAATCGTACCTTGTCACCTCAATTGTTTAAGCCTACTACCATATAAAACTACATAAAAACTACTAACCATACCTTTGTGCATCCACATCTTTAATAAACCGTATCATATACTTTGTGGTGCGCATAGCATATCTCAAACTACTACTAAACGTACCTTGTGTATCCACATCTTTAATTAACTGTATCATATACTTTGTGAGTGAGCATAGCATATCTCAAACTACTAACCGTCCCTTACTATCTATTTTCCTACTACCATTTTAAAACTAGATAAGAACTATTATCCATACCTCGGGGACTAGTATCTATTTTCTTAGTTTAATTATACTAATTACTTACCTCAGGACGTCCCCTCGCCTACTTTTTGGCTCTTCTTTCCCCGGTGGTGAAATGCAATCACCTTTTGAGCCCCCAATTTGCTATTTAGCAAAACTGTTGCCTAATCTATGTCGCCGAGGTTTATTATATCGGGTGGTTTAAACCCCTTTCTCATATCTTGCTACACCACTCATGTGACTCCAATTTTGCACAAAAAGAATCATGCCTTTTGGTACATTCTCGTTGGTTTGCCTATTCCATAAATCCAAAATCTTATCGAAAATTGGATCAAAATCTCATCCAATTTTCGCTAAGACTTTGGATTTATAGAATAGACAAGCGGACGAGAAGCTACCAAAAGACATGAGTCTGTTTATGCAAAATTGGAGTCACATGAGTGGTGTAGCAAGATATGACAAAGGGATTTAAACCACCCGATATAATTAACCTTGCCGACAAGATCAGGCAACAGTTTTGCTAAATAGCAAATTAGGGGCTCAAAAGGTGATTGCATTTCACCACCGGGGAAAGAAGAGCCAAAAAGTATGCGAGGGGACGTCCTGAGTTAAGTAATTAGTATAATTAAACTAAAAAAATAGATACTAGTCCTCGGGGTATTGTTAATAGTTCTTATCTAGTTTTAAAATGGTAGTAAGAAAATAAATAGTAAGTGGCGGTTAGTAGTTTGAGATATGCTATGCTCACTCACAAAGTATGTGACACGATGTCGTTGACAAGATTATCAACCAGAGCACGAGAAAAACCACCTAGAGATGTTCTTTTGGCTGGAGAGTTCATCTACTTGTTATAATGGTGATGCTGTGTGAGGCAGCGAGGTTTCATCCAATTTTCGCTAAGACTTTGGATTTATAGAATAGACAAGCGGACGAGGAGCTAACAAAAGACATGAGTCTGTTTAAGCAAAATTGGAGTTACATGAGTGGTGTAGCAAGACAAAACACACAACGGGTTTAAACCACACGATATAATAAACCTTCACAATCCCAAAATAATCTGCTAACTGACTTTTCAGGATCAAAACTTACCAATATTTTTTTCAAAGCGACGACAATATTCTCGTAGTTCCCAGTATGGTGATCGAATGGAATTTGTTCGATTAAATCACTGTTGGCGGTGGTTGAGGTGTTGTGAAAACAATCGGTTGCTTCCTTTGCCATTGTTGATACTAGGGTATGGAGGGTTTTGAAAAAGGGGAAATCGATTTAGGGGGTGTTTGGCTAAGCTTGTTTAATGGGCTTACGAGCTTATTGGCTTATATGACTCATATAAGCCCAAACCAAGTGTTTGGCTAAGCTTATATGAGTAGGCTTATAAGCTTATTTATCGGTGTTTTGATAAGCCATAAAATGAGGTTTTTTTATGAGAGATCCGACTTATATAACTCATCAAGTTATGAATATACATTTTTTACCTCCATTATTATAACTCTCCTCCATATTAACTCTCCACCTACATCTCTGTACCTCCTCCTCCCTCCATTAAATGCACCTCCATAACTCTCTATTAAACTCTACACCTAACTCTCCATTAAACTTCCTCCTCCTACTCCATCCTTGTTTCGAATTTAAACACGATACGCTACAATACTATTGTTGAAGTTACATTGGTATCAACCATCAATAACAACACATATTAATCAATTTACTCAAATTAAACTTTTATGTAATTTTATGTTAAATGCCGAATGAGTTAATTGTTTTAGATGAAAAGTTTATGTTATATTAATTTGGTTTGGAGTGGACTTAATGCGTTCATCGTTCATAACATGTAACCCAACCAAAAAAAATAAAATTACTATGTTTTTTCTTGACAAAACACAACTTCTACTACTGTTATGTAATAATTAAAATCATGTATGTATAGTTAGTGAACAAAGCCTATTTTAATGGTTTATAAGGCGTGCAATCAATTTGCATCCAAATAGTTAGCGCACTTACTTTCGTGATACCGAAAGCTCTATTAATGAAATGACTGAAGACACAAGTTCGAGTCGTAGAGACAGAGAAAACGATCTTTATATGAGTGCAATAAGAGACATTATTGCCGATGACTTAGTAGCATCTAGTAGATTAAGATTTTTTTTATTGTGTCATGATATATGTATATTTTTTTGACACTTTAAACTTGTTGGATCTAATTTAATTCATATGCATGACACATCTTTATAAGTATTTTATAGTTTTTAATTTCAGAATATTTATTTCAAAAAAAAATAATAAAATAAAATCCAAACACTTGAGCTTACAAGCTTATTAAACCATGTCCTTTTTAGTCATTTACCAACATAAGCCAAACCAAACACTTTTGAGCTTACTAGAAGGGTGTTCGCGCAATGCGGGGCTGATACCACATAGTCCCCAAAACTTAAACCAAATATAACTCCATTCGTATATGCATTGTATAGTGGCGGGGTTTGATTCTTTTGGTGGTGAAGAGGCGGTTTTTGGGGTGGTGGAAAGTGGTTGTTGGGGTGGTTATAAATTGTTGGAGTTGTTGTTTGGGTGGTTATAAATTGTGTATAGTTGCCATAATTAGTAATAAAAAATCTGAATTTTAAATCTTTCTAATTATAGAATAGTCTCAAATGCTTTATAATATAATATAGATAAGCTTATTAACCATGAGCTAATCCAAACACTAAGCATAGGCTTATAAGCTTACGTTATAAAGCCATAAGTCGCTTATTAAACATAAGCGTAAGCCTACTAAATAAGCTTAGCCAAACATGGCCTTATCTGATTTTCCATATACACCCTCTACATTTATTTACCTTTTCTTCTTTTAATGTTCATTTAGCACAGCAATACAAGTCTTACGAGCTAATGTACAACTAATTTAAACGCACACATAGGGTACAAACTTATAAAGCTTTTGGTATAAACCAATTAAACACACATATCAAAATGTGAAAATTAAAAAATATAACATTAAATGCACTCAAAAACTTAAAATTAAGATATACATTCTAGAGCTTTTGGTACAAACCAATTAAACACACATCTATGGCACAAGTATAAAATAATTAAACACACTAATTAATGTTATTTTTAAAACTCTCCTAAAATGAAAAATATATATAATTATACACATTGTAAAAACTAATAAAACACACAAAGCTTTATAAAATTTATATGCTAACAAGTTGATGGTACATATGATTTGAAAACCAAACCGGACCAACGGGTTCAACCGGAATCCAGAGTCGTCATTGGTTCGGCTAGCCAATAAAAGCCGTTCAAAAATGAAACAATGAGGACCAGTCAGAAGCGGTAAAAACGGGTGAAATGGGTCGAACTTGGATCATTTTTTTCTTCCAGTTAATCAGTTCGTCATTGTTATTTTGTTGGTGCCTAAACTTTAATCACAGAGTACCCGCCGCTGCAACGCGCGGGTACCCTGCTAGTATTTGAAAAATGATTCTTATGCATAAGCAGTAATCCTACTAATATGCCTAATGATTTAATTAGTGAATTTAAAAAATGATTGGTGGAAATTTGGAGAGAGAAGATGTACAATACATATGTTTAATGTTAAGCTGATTAGACATGTAATTAGGCTTTCATTTCAAGCTTAAAAAATGTTATATTTATATTATAAAAGAGTTTTATTTTTTATTTTAAATATAAATATATAAAATATTATATTTATTTATGTGAATTCAGTTTTCGGTTCGGTTTTCACTTTGGCAAAACCATAACTGAACTGAAAACCAAATATTTAATTCGGTTCGGTTCGGTTTTGCCCAATTAGAAATTTGGTTTGGTTTTTCCGATTTTTCGGTTTTTGTGGGTCAAACCCGAATTCTTCGCACCCCTAATGCAATCTTAATAGCCCGGTATGGTCCACGTGATGGACATCAAAGGGAGGAGACAAGGACGACATGTGGCGTGTCTTCCTTGGCTATAGTGGGTTCATGAATGTCTTGTGTGCGACATTATGTATTAGCGTAATGTACGCAACACTACCTCTACTCGAATGAGGTGGTGGCACGTATTATCATTTGTAACAATCCTAAACATGGTTCTAAAAGGCTCGTAAAGACCCCGCAAAGGCCTCGCAAAGGCGTGAGGCTTGATCATGCCGCCACGCCGCCCTNAAAAAATGGTGGAAATTTGGAGAGAGAAGATGTACAATACATATGTTTAATGTTAAGCTGATTAGGCATGTAATTAGGCTTTCATTTCAAGCTTAAAAAATGTTATATTTATACTATAAAAGAGTTTTATTTTTTATTTTAAATATAAATATATAAAAAATTATATTTATTTATGTGAATTCAGTTTTCGGTTCGGTTTCACTTTGGCAAAACCATAACTGAACCGAAACCAAATATTTAATTCCGTTCGGTTTTGCCCAATTAGAAATTCGGTTTGGTTTTTCCCATTTTTCGGTTTTTGTGGGTCAAACCCGAATTCTTCGCACCCCTAATGCAATCTTAATAGCCCGGTATGGTCCACGTGATGGACATCAAAGGGAGGAGACAAGGACGACATGTGGCGTGTCTTCCTTGGCTATAGTGGGTTCATGAATGTCTTGTGTGCGACATTATGTATTAGCGTAATGTACGCAACACTACCTCTACTCGAATGAGGTGGTGGCACGTATTATCATTTGTAACAATCCTAAACATGGTTCTAAAAGGCTCGCAAGGACCCCGCAAAGGCCTCGCAGAGGCGTGAGGCTTGATCATGCCGCCTTATGCCACGTCTTTTTGTATACTTGATATATATAAAATATGATATAAATAAATAAATATTTTATATTTTGGTCGCAAAGACGTGAGGCTTGGTCATGCCGCAACGCCATACCTCGTGCTATTTATAACCTTGATCCTAAACGATGCTCCAGGCGAGCCGCTGCCTAAACAATGTCATCAGGTGTGGTCTTGTTCGTGTTCAGCCTCGGTAGATGTTTCCCAGACTAGTTATAGCGGTCCTAAGCCTTGTTGGGCTTTTCTTGGGCTTATAACGAGTGTATGGGCTTTAGCAAATCAGGCTAAAGCTCCCATACATAATAAGCCATTTTTACCATTTGAACTATATTTTCATAACTATTACCATCTTTAATATAACACTTGGTTAATCAAGCATACTTATCAATTAACTAAAGATTTTCGTAGCATAATACCAACTTTATACTTCTTATAAACTTGATAAAAACACGATTCAAATTTGCCGTGTCATCTCTTATAGCCAAAAAAGATAGAAACACGACTTGTTTGCAGTTGTTGATTCAACCATTGAACACACAAGAAAAACATTAAGACTACAATCAATTTCATAAAAAATCAAAATGCAAAATGTTCGAAGAGCTACACTCACCAGCTTTTCTTATTGTCGTACAGTTATGTTGGATGTAAAATACATATCCCCGAATTTACAGATACATACGTCGAACTAAAATGAAATAAACAAACCCCCTTATAAATAAAGCTATGTGCAGCTACAGATATTTGTCAATAATTCTTATATCTATAAATTAAGAATACAAGGCAACCTGTTCTTCATATGTAAATTTCCCATTTTCTGGGCTCGGTCATGGGAGCATACGACTAACGCAAAAATGCCAAATGCTGATCAGATATATGCAAGCGAGCTCCTGTCATGATCTTGTGGACGGCCCCTTGTGGGAGTAGGCGGTCTTTGAATATTAAGCTCCTGCGATGACAGGAAACACATTTTCAGTAAACGGGTCAATCAATTTAACAAATGGTAAATAAAGAAACCGGTTGAACAAGTCACTTTGGTAAAACATAATCCAGTTTATAAAAACAGATGCATAGGATCTCCTAAGGTGTCTTGTTTCAAAACGTATTTACTGCAATTAACAGAGTTATTTCCTTTAATCATAATGAGTATTTCTTACTTATACTTGGCATTTAAAAACCTGTGAAAATCGAGACAAAGAAAAGTGGCAAAGGTGATCCGAACCACCCATTTGCCACTTCTGCTTGGAGCTTTTGCCAATAAAAATTGCTAATGCTTGCAAAAAGCAGTGTGCTAACTTTGCATCTTGCAACAAAAAATGCTAGGAAGTTTTAGTCACTCATTCATAATCGGTTTTGCTTATAAATGAACCGCCTGTCAAAATTTGCAGTAGTTACCAGTTTTAGGCTCTAGTTTGAAGAGGGAGTCATACACTCATATGTTAACAAAATTCAAAAAGGTTTACCTGCATCCACGTGTCATCTTGGAGACGTTCCGGAGATGTTTCTGGTGATTGAAGTGGAGGCGGAATTGGATGAATAAGTTTAGGAACGATCATTAATCCTCTGCCAATCACTAATATAGCACCAGCATTGTTTGCCGTACCTGATTACAGTTTTGACCACCATTAGACCATTGTAACTATGACCATACACAAAACAGACTGAATCGAGTTAAAAAGCTATAATCTTACCACAATAGTTCGTTGCAGAGAAAAGGGTTATCAACTGTCCCTGAGCAAATCTTTCAAACCCATCCATTACACACTCGTGTGCTCTTATAATTAGCTGAAGTTTGTTCTTTTTACAGAAATCTGAGACCCTGTCAGGCTGCAAGTAGTTATAAAAATATTAGTAAAGAGACCCAAAATTGGTAATTTCGACCCATTAAGACACAAAATAGGTCGATTTGGTTATGTTCTATCAAATATGTTGATCTAAATATATAGATTGTTCAAGCAGGCGGCAAGTCAACCAGAAGTCATACAAGTCTAAATCACATGAGGTGAAAAAGCTGTTTCGTAGGGTGAAAAATCTGTATAAAATGTTATAAATCACATTATTGAAAAAGCTGTTGCTGTTCCTTGGACAATAGAATCCACAGTGTAGAATTATAACAACGATTAAGTGATCTTGGAAACACTCATTAGATAAAAGTTTTGAATCTTGCAATATAAATACTACATGCATACCCCAAAAGTGACGAGGCCAGGTCCCCTAGCGTTTGGTCTCAACCCTTCCACGCTGTCATTTTCTGTGGGATCAGACCTGCCAAAAAGAACAGAAGATTATAACAAGAGACTTAAAAAAAGAAGGAAAAACTTCAATGAACTTACCATAGCAGATCCATTAAGACAAGAGATCCAGCATCCATGGTAATTGGTCTTTCTATTTTCTCTATTTGTTCAACTAAATGTATTGATCTCCCTATACCACCGTGCATACAAATAATTTTCTTCTCAATAAGCGCTGCAAGTGGAAGATGGTTAAATAGCTGATTGAACCGCGTCCATGCCCAGATCCCATCATTCTCACCCTGTACAGCAGAAATTGACAGTAAGAAAAATAAACATTAGAAGTGACAAAATGAGCGGCCGGTGAAGATTCAAAAGTCAACACGGGTCATTTTGGTATACTTAGTACTGGATTAACTTAAAGCAGTTCAGAAATGGCTACAAGACTACCACATCGCTAAACGTACACAAATAAAAAACTGATATGTTGCTACGTACCATTCTTTCAATGCATTCAAGACGGAAACCAAAGAGTGCATTTATATCAGCAGCCTCATGGTTCCCACGTATCAAGTGGACATTCTCGGGATACTGAATCTGAAAAACAAGAATAGGAAAGGAGTAAGGTTTCAATATGACAATAGATCAGCATGTCAGCAGTTGAAATAAAGCCTTACCTTTAGAGCAAGGAGCAGAGTGATCGTCTCCAAACTATGTTGTCCTCGATCAACATAATCCCCAAGAAATAAGTAATCAATATACCTGAAAGGATAAAAAAAGGGGCCGTTGGATACAGTTTCATGAAATTAAAAGTATACAATAGCATGTAATCAGGCATACGTGATGTCTCCAGCCGTGGAAGGGTAGCCATATTCATCAAACAATCTCATCAAATCACCAAATTGACCATGTAGATCGCCAAACACTTTGATAGGGGCTTTCAACTGAAGAACTGTAGGCTCGTGCAAAAATATCTGCTCAGCAGCATAACAAAGCTCTCCCACCTCATAAGAGTCGAGAAAAAATCTTCTGTTCGCAGGAGGTTTCCAGTTCCGAGGCCTAAGCAAATGAGTTATGACCTGCAGATAGATAAGTATTATCAACAGTCGCACAACTCTTATCTTATTTGACGGTAAAAGATGGACCATACTCAAGGGGTGCTTGAATGCGCAATTGAAGTTGTAACAATCAGTTCCCAACACATCCCTCCCGCCCCTCTACCTTTATCCTAGGATAAATCGCAACTCTTACCTTTTTATGCAAGCCTTGTGGTGACTTTTGCCTTTGGAACTTTTTGGCAGAATATGACATGTCATTTTGCACAGGAACCATTCGCCTGCTTTCATTTTCGAATTGATCCAAGGAGAGCTGCCTAACCAATCCACCAAGGTTACCTACAGCCTCTTTAGCAACCACAACCTGCATCATAATAACATCAAGTTTCTTTAGCTTATATAGAGTCGAACAAACAGATTACACGAGGTGTTTGGATATGTATTTGACTATGTGATACTGAATAATCATAATCAAATGGTGAATTGTAATAAACCGGGCAGTAACAAACACACTTAAAAGACCAAGAAAAACATACAGCTCTAGGATGAAGTCGAACATCTCCCTCTCCATCACTATCCTCTGAATTACTCTCTGCAGCTTGTGCGTTATCATCTGCAACAGATGTATCTTCAGGATTTGCAGCCTGTGCTTGCGCAGCTTGCCAAACTGCATTAGCAGCCTCAGCTTCGGCAGCAGAAGCTTCAACTAGCCTATCCATAGATTCTTTGTCCATGCTGGCAAACATAAAAATTAGTTCAATGAGTGAGAAAGAAACATAATGTAAGTTTTGGGACCGAAAGTGATAAAAAGTCCTAACCTTGATGCCCCTGATGGACTCTCGGATCCGTTATCATTAGATATCGGATCAAATGGGCTCAAATTATTTGTTCCCCTCGGACTGGTCATATTGGATCCACGTTCTGATGCAAGTACGGGTGTATTCACATCAGACTGAAAAGGTGAATTCTCTGCTACAAGAAAATCACCTAACAACAACTCTGCAGCACATAACACAAATTATGTTATGCGGCATTCAAACTAGGAAAAAAAAAAAAATAATAAATAAATAAAATAAAAAATAAAAAATAAATAAATAAATAAATAAAATTAAATAAAAAATATGGAGTAGAATAAAACCTACTCCAGACAGGACTTTTTTGTAGCTGTTTTTATTATTTAGAATATTAATTTGCAAGATCACCAAACATAATATTATCATGTTGCAGTTGGTTTGACAATCATCCTTAGGGTAAGGAATTATGGTACTATGAGTCAACGATTATAGGCTTACCGCCCCTAAGACCACCATAAATATATAAACGAACACCAACAGATGAAGCAGCATGCCGGCAACGACGCATAAGCTCCAAAGAAGGATCTTCAGGCCCCTTGGCACTGCGCTGAGCAGTCACCAAGCCATGTCTATCTAACCAGACTCCAGCAGCAGTGTCCAAAACTGTAAATTTGCATTACAAAGATTCTAACTATTCATCTGTTAAAAACATTTAATACTACAAATTCACAAACTCAACCAAAATAACCTGCAACAGCTGCTTCACCGTCTACTGCTCGACCTCCCCTGACTACACCTCCTGTAACATGCAATCGAGCCCCAACAAAGACCTGATTACGAGAAGATGAATTGATAAGTAGGGACATACAAATGACAAAAACTCGAATTACAGGTGGCGAGATGAGCGGGTCAGTCAATTGTGCAACGGGTCAAGCAGGTTCGCTTGAAGCAGGTTAACCCGCAAACACTTTTCTCCATTTACAAATTTTCTTATAAATAGTACAACCAATAAGACGATCTAGACCTTGGAATAGAAAAAAGACTCTGGGCAACATTTACCCCGTTAGACCCGTTTGAGATTAATCACAACCTGTATAAACCCATTTCAAAGTATCTGGTTTCAAACTGCCACTACTAAGAGATAACTAGAAAAATGACCCTCCAATCCACACACAACAAAATATGCTGGAGAGAGAAAGAAGTGTGCCAAAAGATGCACCAGAAGTTACATCCAGAGATGTGCTTCAAGTAAAATCCTATTACTTACCGATGCATGTTGATACCTTGATGATGGTGCAACTCCAGGTGCAAGAGTCCATTCCCATTGGCCATTCCTATGCATGAGCAGTCCATAAGCATCTGCTAAGGGCTGCAATGAGCATAGACACATATCAGAAAAGTTACATGGGTAAACCATCTTGGTACCCTTTCAATTATGAGCTACAAGATATAATTATCTTTAGCCCAATCACTTGCATTACACAAAAGTTTCAGACATTTAGATGAAGGTATAAACATTATGCATATGTATATGGATGACAAGAATATTTTGGGACTTGAGATATTCTCACGTGTCACAAGAAAATGGTTGAGAGTGTCTATTTTCAGATTTTAAAACATTGTAATTTATGTTCATGTTACAAACAAGCGTCACTGCAACATACAGTGATCTGACAATTAGTTAAGTAATATTGGTTGGTCCGTAAATGATAAGACAAAATGCAACAGGTATAGCTACTATATTATCAATAAAACAAGAAAATGCATTGTGTACGTCAATACAGCGTCGTAAAGGAGTGAGCATAATTCTGAATATCTGTCAACTACGTTAAATCAAAGTTAATTTGCAAAATTGGCATGGAAGTATTGTAGTAATGATAATATGGTCCATTGTCAAAACAAATACATGAAACCTTAGAAGTTGGAACTAGAACCAGAATGCTGTAAATTCGCATTAGGACTTTAGGAGATTCACAATTTATTATATAATGCGAAGTCTATATGATAATAATGGCCCATACCGTGCCAGAAGTGTCTCTTCCACCACAAAGCAAAAACATTCCATCCGAGCGGGCACTAGCTGTTGCGTACCTGGAAAAACAGATAAACCACCCGTCAATCACTACTGACTTGAACTATTGCGAGCCCATCTTACTAAGTTAATTAAAAATCCGAAGGCCATTTTAAGTGTCAATAAATGGTGAAAAGGCTCCTCGTCTCCAATTTTTGAAGCTAAATCTGGTCTTATTAGGTCACTATAGCATGTAAATGACCCTCAAATCTTATTCCCATATAAAAAATGCATATATTTACTACCAACAAGAGGAATTTTTCAAAACATAAGCAGCGCTTTGCAATTTCCATCATAAGGCTGCATTCACTTTATATTTAAAAGGTTGCTGCAACTAAATTCTAAATTATCCATGCAATCAATAGTCCAACTAAAGTAGAATCTCGGTTTTACAAACAAAAAATAAAGCAACAATGTCAAAGTCACAGTACATATGCGCTTATTGAGTCTCTTTTCCGCACTTACAATCAAAACATCCACTTACATTCTAGCAGAAGGTTTATCACCTTCTGGATTCAGCTTCTGCCATGCATATGGTTTTTGAGCTGTATCCAATGCCCAAGCATCTGACAGTACTCTCTTTCCTAGAGAAAAAATGTAGAAGCTGTGATTAGTGTAAGTGATTAGAAAAATATAACCCATTTGTCCCAGAGACTACTTTTCATTATATTGATCTTTAACATTCTTTCACTGATAGATGGAATACATGCAATAACTGTTCTGTTTTATCAAAAAGCCTAAGATGAAATAATTTACGTTGTGATAGATCCGATTTAGTAAGCAAGGATACATTAAATCTGTTACAAAATTTATAATCCACCCATATAGTTGTTGTTATGAGATTTTATGGGCTAAAGTGCACTATATTCAATAAAGTGGACTGAAGTTTATTTCTTTTATCAAAGACTGAGTTCAAACTAAAAAGTGGACCTAGACGATGTTTTTAGAGCTCAATCCTAATTTAAAGACACTCAGAGAGCCACATGTATAGATCAATCAAATAATTAAAGTGAATCTAAGTCTACTATATGGTTATAAAGCGAAATAGACACTGATTTTATGATTTCTTTACCCAAGTTTAAGAGCATAAGAGGGTGGTTATTGAGGTTTTCAGATATGCAGTCATATGCTTAATAGTGTAGGGTCATGTTAGGCACAAAGTAACCTCAAGTCAGTACAGTGACCCCAAGTCAAAAAGTAAAATGAACTTGTAAAGAATATTGGTTCTAAGGTACAGGTTCTAGATGATAGTTTTTAAAGGAGAAAACTTCTCTAGAAGACTAGAACCATCCATGTACAGTGCAAAAGTGCCTCTGCTAGCGTCAAATATATGTTTTCTGTTCTTGCCAATAATAACTTCCAGCCTAGAAATTAGAACATCATTTTTTTTAATGTCATAGAACCATCTCATTATTATGCCGATGTATTCACTCAGCTTCTTTGTGTAATTGTCATATGACGGGCTATTCAGAGTTGCATAATAAGTTCAACTTACGTGTTGGAACAGCAAAATAATTCCTAGCAAACTGAGGCAAACTAAAACTTCCACTTGATAGATATTACATTCTAGCCAAGAATCGGGCGCTTAAACTTGATGAATTTCAAATAGGACATTCATCAAGTCAGAGGACTAAGGCTTTGATCCTGCATTCCTACTTTCTTTCATCTGGCATGTTTATTTATAAAAGCAAGCTGTTGGGAAAGCTATTAAGCAAAACGTCAGCAGTATCTACCAAGATAAAAACGAAGTTGAAATTTTAATGTTCCAAGACTGTCATATTAGCAAGTGCATTGTCATCCTACAGGTGCTATGACACAAAGCAGTAAACTAAACCAGAAACAAACTCACCGTCATTGCCACTAACAGTAACAAGGTATCGTTGGGCAACTAAGTCCATGACATGACCATATCGAGGGCCAGGACCTTGACCTTGAACAACCAGTCTGCACTCGAAAACAAGATTCCAAGTCAAAACATTACAACTTTAGTAAAGCACTCAAAAAACATATTCTAAGAAAAACCTCAAGAAAAAGTTACCGGTGCCATTTATATTTGTCATTACTCATGTCAAGCACGTAAAGATCATCTGTTGAATGACCCGCAGGACCTATGCCACCCTAATGACACATATACAATTTATCAAAAACCAAAATCAGAACAAATTAAACAAAAAACTCGCTGCTATTTTACTTTATCAAAATTCAAAATCTTAAATTTACCTGAAATACAACCATGGTTCCAACAGCAGCAGCTGCATGAGCAGCCCTAGGTGAAGGCGGCTCCCCCGCAGGTCGAATTCTGAATTTTTTTTTTAACAATTAGCATTTTATCTCTAAGCAAATTAGGGCAGTACATTACATTCAAGGGTGTTTGGGACTACTAATTAAAACTGCTGATCGCTTTATGAATAAGCTGTTTTGAATAATGCTACTAACTCAAAACAACTTAATCCACTCATAGATGATCAGATAACCAATTTCGATACAACCCTCAAAACTGCTTATCTACTTATCAAAACGCCATTAGCAGACAAAACAGTAAACCCTTTACTTCAAAATGCAATCAAATATAGTAAAAAAGTTTCGTACTTATTGCATTTTGATACAACCATAAACCATAAACCATAAACCAAAAACCGTAAAATTACCTAGTCCACTTCCTGGTCAACACATCGTACGAATGAACCGAATTAGTCACGCCAGCTAACCCTATAACACAGTAAATAAAAAACATAAATTCAACACATTTCATAACTTAAACCCTAAAAAAAACTCAAAAACCAAAAAAGTTAAGTAATTTACTAATTCCAGGGATCGGGGACGCCGCACCGCCTTCGATAGCGGTCGCGCCACCGAATAATATAAGCCTAGGACCCTGGGTTTTAGTTTGAGCAACGGCAGTTAACGTATGAGCACATCTAGGACCAGGAGCATCATCTTCAGTATCCCAATACGTTTCTAATGGATGATATGAAGGTGCTGGTTGTAGCCATGGTTTAGAACCCATCAAACCCTACAAACCCTAGAAACCCTAGCTTTTGAAATAGGTCGAATTAGTGAAATCTGAAAAGTGGGTATTGGAGAGGAGGTGAATTTGGATCTGGGTTTTGAAGGCCGTCGTGCGCCGTCGTGGTACGGCGGAGATATGGTGGTTTGTTGAATTGGAAGTTAATAATAATGGGAGATGAAGTTTGACTTATTGAAATGTGGTTTATTGAATCTTTGAACTTTTTGTTTTGTGGATCCCCACTAGATTAATGGGATTCAAAGATTTTTGGGATTTTTACTAGAGGGTGTTTTTGGATTTGTTGCTGGTAAAAAAGTTAAACTCATACGCGAGAGTTATATTAAATACTAAACTTTTCTTACATACTCATTCTCATCATTCATCTAAAAAGAAATTAATGTTTAGATTAAAAGCATTTTAATATTTCACTCATTTTTTATAATTTAAATATCTCTTAAACCGTTAATCGTTAAGCGAAAATAATTACACCATCGCGACGAGCATTTAATTATCTTTCTATAGACGGGCACTTTGATATACTTTCGAAAAAAAAAAATCGTTTTTTTCACTTTTTTTTTTCGTGGCCGAAAAAATCATATATGATATTACATATCATATATATCATATATGATATTACATATCATATATGATATTACATATATATCATATATGATATGTAATATATATCATATATGATATGTAATATCATATATGATATATCATATATGTGATTTTTTCGGTCACGAAAAAAAACGTGAAAAAAACGAAAAAAAAATTTGTCGAAAATATATCAAAGTGCCTATCTATAGAAAGATAATTAAATGCTCGTCGTAATGGTATATTTTTTTTTTTCACTTAACGATTAACGGTTTGAAAGATATTAATATTTGAAAAAAAGGATGAAAGTGGGTTTTTTAAATTGTTATGATTAATCTCATCCATTAGATCAAATAAAGATAGAGGCCTAGAGGGTGGAGATTAATCTCTTGGTATGTAAAAAAAGTTTGGTCCTCAAATGATCTTAAATCTAAGTATTTTGTGAAACTTGATTGACTAAATATGTGATAAAAAGTTACATAAGTATTATGTTTGACATAGGGTGATGTTTGAATTTGACTTAATTGACTTAATATGAAAAAAAAAATTGAACTCATTAAGCAACATGAAACTGTTTGTTTGTGACTTAATAGAGAAAGATGACTGGATATGTTAAGTAAGAAAACTAAGGGTTGCATTAAGTCATCTCTTAATTAAACACGACTTAATAGAAAATTTTAACAAACAAACTTATAGTTAAGTATCTTAAGGACTTGTAATGTTATTTGATGGGTGTTTGACTGAGTAAGTCGATAAGCATAGTGTTTGGTTTATCTTAAGTCGATAAATGATCAAAAGTAAATGGCTCAAATACATTACTTTATACTGATGTGAATTGGATTGTAAAAGCCATCCTTTTAACTTATGACGTCCTCCTCATGCTTACATAATTAGTATCCTTACCTCAGGAGATGCACGAACTTTGTCCATCACATCTCAAGGGAGGCTATGGCTATAATATAATTTGTGAAACTAACGAACCACTACTTGGATATCGTTATGGTTCAACTAAAAACCAAGGTCGAAGATATTGGTAGCACGTAGCTTTAAACTTATAGATGGCTCAAATGTTTTATCTCATAATCAATATTGGACGAGTTGTTACACTCTTATTAACAAAGAACTTTTTTATTAAACAAAAATAAGTAACGTTAAAGGTCGACACGTGAATGCAGAGAAACGAGCGACGAGCTCAAATGGAGGGCGAACGCCCCCTCTTTACTAAATTCCGAATATGCCTTTTCTTTCGTGTTTTTAGTTTGTTGCTTTGTGTTTTTATTGATTAAGTGTTAATAAAAGAGAAAAAAATGTTGTGCAAGATTTAGAAGGAAAAAAAAATTGAAAATGAGTAAATATTGACATAACGTAGGCTGGGAAGGAAAACTACAAATTCTCTTTCAAATCAATAGATAGTATTTGTCTAGAGTAGTGATAGAACCACACAAAATGGTCCACAAAACAATCCCACAAATGATGTGGCAGTGTTTCAATAAAAAAGAAGAGTGAGAAACAGCCAATGAAACACTGCCAGTGTTTCAATAAAAAAGAAGAGTGAGAAACAGCCAATGAAACACTGCCACATCATTTATGAGATTGTTTTGTGGACCATTTTGTGCGGTTCTATCACCCCTCGTTTCTCTATGCAAAAAGTCATCAGCTAGAAATAACAGGATTAGGAGAATTTGATTTCATATACGGAGTAATAAAGACAAATGGAGAATATATATATCTTCAAATCTTGAGACACCTATGATTATGAATACAAAGAAAGTGGGGGTTGAATGTATTAGTGGGCCAGCAAAGACCAAATTGTGTTATGAAAGGCTGTACTTTCTTTATTGATGCTCAAGTGCTAACAATCTGGAAAGTGATTTTACTACTAAAATAGTGAAACAAAATAAAAAGCAGAATTATTGTTTGAACTAAAAATGCATTTTCCTATTTGTGAAATGAGATGATTTGCATACTCCAAAATGTTATTGCGACACTCATATGTACAAACAGTTAAAGCACCATATTAATCTTGTACAAGTATTTAATATACAAATAGAGTGTCTCAATCATTTTTAAAAATGTGCAAATCAATTCCCTGTTGTGAAACTAGAGCTTTAAGACACTTTTACTAAAGAATTAAAACTGATTTTTGCTGGTTATGTCCTTCATCATGAAACTAAATTTGTAGTTGTAACATACACATAAATAAAAGGTAACCAACATTTTGGTTACTTATATCGACTAGTTCCCAGTCAACATAAAAAAAGTAAATCGCGTAGTATCATGATTAAAAAGAGAGATAATGGGACAATATTTTGGCTCGTGACATTCGCTTTATTTTGCACATCGGTCATCATTGAGCTACAATCGCAATGACTTAATAGTGCGATAGTAGTATTCGTAACAAGTATAATTAAAGTGGTACATGAGTTCTTGCTATTAACATATTGTGCAGTCATGTTAATTTGTCTTATATGACCTACATGACTTATATTCATAGGATCGTATATCCATGAGCTAGCACTTAAACTATCCATGTGAACTCCACACATGGTTCTCATCCCAAGTCATTGGTCATTTTTTAGCATGACAAGATGAAGAATTACATCCCTCGTGTACTAAGATTGGTAACAAGTCACAAAAACAAGAAACATAGGTGAACATAAAGAAGTTATTTTATTTGGTTTTTCCATACAAATTCTTCCAACCCGACATCATTTAGTTATCGACCAACCCGACCAAGCACAACCTTAAAAACAGATAGAAGTACCTAATATTTAGGTTCATATTCCTATCATCTACAGCCCACGAGAAGAAAAACGTTAGAAAGTCTTTGCAACTAGATCAGCAAAAATTACTTTGTCAAAGTGTTTGGAGGAAAATGCAAAAAAGGTGTCTCATAAAGATAATTTTGCTCAACAAAGACCAACATACTTTTAAAACATATGTCTTTTTGATATAAAAAGTGGTAGGAATCTTTGAAATAATCTTTTGCATAAATGGTAAAAGATACTAGTGCATGTCAAAACTCCCATTTATACGGAGAGACGGATCCAGGATGATCATTCACGTATTCTTGTTCACTAGCACAACACATAGCAAAACGAAAAACCGTCACACTTAAAACCGTGATATAGCAAGAAATAACCAAAATCCATTCAGTCTCCAAACATTCCAGGATCAACTGATCAAATATGTTTTAGATATATAGCGAAATTACTATGATTTGAGGATCATGATAACAATAGAAACCCCACTCTTTTCATAATAAGACACTGCCAATTATAAAGGACCAAGTCCCTTAAAATTCTTGTGAAGCAGACCCGAGCCCATCCTTCTCTTTCGTGTTTGTCTTTGGCAACAAATGCTGATGAATATTAGGCAAAACACCGCCATTAGCAATCGTAACGGCCCCCAAAAGCTTGCTAAGTTCCTCATCGTTCCTCACGGCTAATTGTATGTGCCTTGGAACAATCCGACTCTTCTTGTTATCTCTTGCTGCATTTCCGGCCAATTCAAGAACCTAAACAAACGAACTCCATATCAATTCAAGAAAAAGGAAATAAAGACGATGCAAGTTCATTGTTCATAATAGCAAGATAATTTACCAACTTGTTAAAAACTTATTGACCTTATTTACAACAGAAAGGTATTGCGCTTTAATCATAGTAATTTGGTTACCTAATATAGAGATATACTGTTATTATTACTTGTTTTTCGTATAACATGTATAAACTACCAAATATATTGACTTTTACTTTTATATATTTTGCTAACAATCATAGTTATTTTGTTACCAATCAAATAATATATCCCAACGATCAAAGTTTATTTCCGACCGAGCAACACTAGTGGTAAAAATAATGCAAGTACGATCATAGTATTGACAATTTTCTTAGTACTTTACCGAACTAACAACACTATGATCTATTGGTATCAAAACGCAACACAATATTTTCGATGGAGAAATAATTGAAAAACCTAAAGATGTGCTAATTTCATGTCTAAACCCGTATGTCAACTAAGAGAACACTATTTCACAAACCAATAAAACACTCATCAAAAATAGTCACATTTTTATTCCTCCTAATTATTTATCTTTTCAATATTTTACCAAATACAGTACCAACTAGCAACATAATTGGTAACAAAATAAAATACGATTCTGTTACTAATAATCTTCCTAGTAATTTATGGTAGTCACTAAACGTACATTAAGTTCCCATATCATTATACAAAACTAGCAAAACTATCACTGGTAACAAAATAAAACTACGATTTTGTAACGATTAATTCTACTCTTAAACACGTAAAAGTATATTGTTATTCTAAGCAATTATTAACGAAACGAATGTAAATAAACAACCTCGGCAGCAAGGTACTCGAGAACCGCGGCAAGATAAACCGGAGCACCAGCACCAACACGTTCGGCATATTTACCAACTTTTAAGAACCTAGCAATCCTACCAACGGGGAACTGGATACCGGCTTTGTGAGACCTAGACACCGATTTCGATGACTTGGGCTTGCCTCGTCCGCCTTTGCCTTTGCCTTCGGAACTCATCGTTGAACGTCGAAAAGAAAACGCTAGAGATGCTCTAGCAAGTGGAACGACGTTTGTTATTATGGTGTGTTGGGAGAATATGAATACGAAAAGATGGGTATATATAGGTTTTTGAGATTAAGGTTTATGTCCGGTTTAGTTGAACCGGGTTAAGTCGATTTGAAGTTTAGGCCCATTAGTAGTTGAGCGTTTATGGGCCTAGCCTGCCAATAAAGTGGGCTTTTTTAATAAATCATATAACATAACGAAGTTACTAATGTGATTTGGTTACTTTGTTAAGTACTTTTATTATTATTAACGATACAAATGAATTTTATTAAAACAATCCAGTTATAAAACATTACAAAATAAGAATGTTGTGGGAGAAAATTACAGTCAATGAGTCAAATATATGAATTGTTAAAACGATAGACGGACGAGGTTTTCAAGTTACTTGGGCACTTTTCTATGACTCAAATGCATGTGGTCTAAAGGTGGTATCCAACTATCCCATGACGGCTTCCGACCTTCTTTAACCACCTAAAAATCGTATACCTGGTGAGATAAAAAATGTTAAGGGTATTGTATAACAAATGTTACCATGTATTAAAAACAGACTATTATCAGTCATGTGTCCTTAACTTATATTAGTCATATGAACATATCATTTACAAAGTAATGTATATAGATTTCTAAGACATTTTGTTTGACAATCTAAAGATAGCCCCAAAGGAACAAATAAGCAGCTATTATAATCATGAATTCTATCAGTGATCAGTATAAAAAAAGAGATACTACTGTCAAAACCAATACTAATAACAGACTTAAACTACCTTCCTTTGTTGTGTGTGAACTTTTATAGCTTTGACACCTCGTGCACATCAGCTGGGCTTTTGGCCTTAAAACTTGTCATTCTCAATGTCACGTAATCTTTTATATATCTGCATAATTCTTCCTAAGTCCTTTTGTTGAAACTGTACGTCTAAAAGTCCTCTCCTGCCATATGTAGTAAGCAGCAAGGATCAGTTTCTTAGCAATATTTCATATGTTCTTTTGATTTCGGCAAGGCTATCCTATGTAACATAATATCCTTCCGATTATCATTCAGATCCTGCAACTTTGACATTTTATTTACATCAGCGTGCACTTTTTCTGCATATTCACACTTGAAAAACAAGTGCTGATATGAAGCACATGCCTTATTGCAGAAAACACTAGTCATTACTTTCCGTGAGTACCAGTCCAGTAATCTGTCTTGAATTAGTAGCTAAAGTATAATTGTATAAAGGCAATGTCTAGTAAGACAGTTAGAGAACCAAACAATCTGATTCCAATTCACTTTCATACCTTCGTTTCTCAAATCTTTCCAAACTCTTTCCGTTGGAAATTTCACTATTCTTTTCTTGTTGCTGACTAGTTAATCCCGTGTTTTGATTGCCGGTTGAGCATAGGCACTGGAATTATTTGGACACTAGGAAATTGTTGAATCCAATCATCAGGCCGTTTCCGAATATTTTCTTCAATCATATCAGCCGGAGTAGTACTATCAGAAACCCCTGCTGCATACATGCGTCTTCTTGTAGTAGTTGTCAATAACGTGTCAGCTTCACTCCATACATCATGCCATATGGCCACAAAGATATTGATAATCGGCATTCATCTCATTGGACTTGTTTAGAATTCGTCCAGTTATACTTAAACAAAACAAACAGATAAGTCTCACTTGTTTCGATTATGTGGTTTAAGAATACTGCTAATTGTGGTTGTGGTCATGCTTTATGTATGATGGGTTGGAAATGTTATGTTTGTACTGCAATTAATGACGGTCCAGGTTGTTTGACTTTAAAGTGTCTCAAACCGTCTTGAGACTAGTAAGAAGATTTAGTGGTGTCCTGGTCCATGGTGTGATTATGCTATTGAATCTGATCATGATTTTGAAGCTGCTAGTTATGATGTTACTTGTTATTGTAACTATATTTTTTGTTGGAAGTGTATGGATATGAAGATGAACGGAAACGTGAATTAGCTAAGAAAATGACTGATAAATACATACATTAGTATGAATGTTAGGCAGCAAACGAGAAGTCAATGAAACAAGCCCTTTTGGATCTTCACAAGATTAAAGCTTTCGATACCAGGACACTTGGTTCAAATTACAATCAAAACGACATAACGTTAGAGTTTGGTTACAGATAATTGAATGCAGATGAGTGTTGAAGCGGGACATATGCATATGGATACTACATACCCAAAAAAGAAGCGACTAAAAAAGTGTTTCTTGAGTATGTGCAGGATGAAGCAGACTTTGGATTAGAAAGGCTTCATCTTAGTGCAGAAAAGGAACTACAAATAGATGAAGAAGCAGCAACGAAGGATAACTTCAACGATTTTAGGGAAGGGGTTAACCCGTTTGACAAGAGTGGCTCGATCTTATTTCAAGAACTTGATGAGGGCGTTAGAGAATGGTGTCTCAGAGGTTACTAGTTCTGATTATGGTCACCCATTGGCAAGGGCGGAGCCAGTCTTTTTAAGTATTTACAGAACAAATTTTTACTTGTTTCAGTAGTATGATATTTGAAAGGAGTGTGTCCAGTGGCGGAGCTAGAAAAAAATTTTGGGGAGGGCCGAAACAATTTTTGTTCCGGAAGAACATTAAATGGGAGGGCCGAAACAATTTTTTTTCGGGAATAACACATGAAATCGCGAAAAATTACACTAACGGGCTTAGGCCTGGGGAGGCCAGGACCCTTCCCGGTCCCTTAATAGCTCCGCCTCTGAGTGTGTCACCGATATGTGCTATGATTTCTCAGACATGAAGACACTCCGTTGGACAAGCTCTTGGTGTTGGAGATATAGAGTTTGTATCATGCAGTCCAACTGTGTACACAGCTTTGCTTATGGACTGGACTAAAAACATTGAAGCTGGTATTCCTGAACTTCATGAACATGGAATTAAGTTGCCTGTATGTCCTAGAGAATACGATGTCATCTGCAACTGGCTTGGTTATAAAAAGTTCTTGTCTAGTGTGTTCACTTGCACCACTCAGCCTAAAGTCTATGTCGTTTATATCATGACTTGGATATTAACCCAATGCTCCCACTGTGATTGCCGATGTGCTTGTGTATCTTTTAGAAGCTGGTATATATACAATACAGTGAGCAGCTTTTGGATCACATTGCATAATACTAGCGGCGGTAAAGCTGATTATTGTCAATAAAAATAATGTGTTGTTTTTACTGGGATAGTTTCTTTGCATCATATCGTCCTGAAAAAAATTATATTACGGAGATACTAGTTTTTTTCAAATAAGAATGGATGTATTGCATTGCAGACTTGCAGACATTTAGCTTTACCATAAGAAATAATGTGCTGTTTTTAGTGCAATACAAATTACTAGAAAACTCGTTAGTAGTTACATACTTACATCTGTAACAAAACTTTATTCAGTTCACATATTGCTAACGTTTTGTGTAGAAACTTGACAGTATCTTTAACATGATGTTTAATATACCAAAAATATCGCTCACACCAACTAAAATTAACAATCAAATTCGGCAAACTATATTTCATTCATCATAAAAAACCATCCGAAAACCATAACATCTTCACATCTAAACTATCAACAAAATAAAACCCCATAACGAAAACCACTAATCCAAACAAACACCCTAAAACTCTTGCGAAACAGATCCATTCACATCCTTCCCATCTTTAGCCTTCTTGTTCGGAACCAAACTCGGGTGAATCTTAGGCAACACTCCACCATTCGCAATCGTAACACTCCCCAACAGCTTGCTTAACTCCTCATCGTTCCTAACCGCCAACTGAATGTGCCTTGGGATGATCCTGCTTTTCTTGTTGTCCCTCGC
>LBNU01007689.1:94936-111074 GCA_014162995.1 Artemisia annua
CTGGGCAATACACACGGTATTGGTTGAATGTGTAGCCTAGTTTGCAGTTGTATCGATCCCAATGAATTGAGCACAACATGCGACCTGCAATATTCAAAAGCCACCTCGTCCCGATGAGAGTCGGACGTGCAATCTGCCCTTGCTTTGATTGACATGAACAGCTCATATCACCCAGAACCTGAAGACCAGGCCCAAGCACTGTAATTTTTCGTCGTGTCCTAGGCCACTGCTGATCAGCATCGTGAAAGGCAATAGTTTCAAACCAGAATACTTCGGATACTAGTTCCCAAAGTTACATGGTTCCCTTTCCGTATCGATAGGTTCTTTTTAGCTCCAAAGAGTGTCGATCCCCCAGTTTGGTTTAGCTGATAGCTAGAGAATATAACCCAGAATAAATATCTGGTCTGCTGGAGTGTGAGATCATGCAGTGCCGATAATACTTCGGTATTTTTGTGGCGGTCACAGGTTTCCCATCTTGGGCATCAGCTCAGCTACTGTCTTCGTATTCACTGGGTGTGATATACTCACAATGGCTCCCCACTCACGACATCCATTCATGTTCTCTTATTTTTCCAAAGGCTAATTTGGCCTTGTTTTAAATACCACGGGTGTGATGACATTTGTAGTCCTAAGCGAAAGTCTATCGCATTACGGACATTTCAAACTGACTTGTTTTATTAATGTTTGCAGCTTTGAATTATTTTTTTGTGTTGCGAGAATAATTCATCGAATCATTTGAACCTTAACACGTTCCACCCCGTGTTTCTTGTATCACACAATGTATGGATCACGTCATCCTTAAGAAAGTTATTAGCTAAAACACCGCAATTTTGGGGGCTTCCTCGTACATGCATCGGCGCTTGTTTGTGACGCATAAAAAAGTCGCTTTCTTATGTCGGTAACACACATTGCTTCCGGGTGATCAAGTGTCGACGAACTTCGTTGACTGAGTAGACACCTCCCGAAGCTTTTCCAGTTTCAGCAAAAGCCGTTTTGACACCATCCTGATAGCGACATATTTTGTGTGGCGCATAAGAAAGAAATTCGGAACCCCCAGCCTAATTCGCAGCACTGGAGCAAATGATTCTCCAAAGTCTATTCCTTCTTCTGAAGTATCCTTTTTGAACCAGACGAGATTTGTTCAATCATGTTCCTTCAGCATCTACTTGTTTTTCAAATCCCACTTCAAGCCCGATGACTCTTGTTGATTTGTCAATGGTCTATATAGGATGTTTAAAGTTGTTGTTGAAGAATTAAGTTGTTGTTGTCTGAGACGAAGGCCAAGTAGTTTTCATTACTTGCAAATAATTCAATTATACTCGGTACGAAAACCTTGAACTATTGATACTGTGCTAAAGTGACCTTGTACTCTTAATTTAAAATTTTAACACTCAAATTTCGCTATTAAAAATTTGGAAGGAAACATCGCTATGTAAATATTGAGCACAACTCGCTAATAAACCGTTTTTTGAAATCAAACTCGCTAACAAAATGTTTAAAACAAACTCGCTATGCAGTAGATTAACAGCAACTCGCTATGAGAGGTTCAAAGCAAACTCGCTAATGAGAAAAGTTAAAAGCAAACTCGCTAGAGAAGTAGTAGATACTCGCTAGGAGGGTTTCCTTACTCCGCAGCTAGATAGGTTATGCTTACTCGCCGAAAAGCAACTCGTATTAATTTCCACTCGCTACCCAAGGATGTTACTCAATCCTACTAAAGTTGTTACCCCAAACTCGCTATTAAGATTTTCCCAAACTCGCTATTAAACCCTAATATAGTCAAACTCGCTATTAAACCCTAAACCCTTAAACTTTTAAGCGTACTGTTTGACAAATATTTCAAGTAAATGAGTAGCAAAATCTTTTAATAGCAGAGAGATAATGTAAAGATTTAAAAACTTATATAAAACTTAAGAGAAACAAAAAAATAAGAGTACTATCACTACTAAACAAGATCAAAACTAGCCTAAACTAATCAAAAAACAACCCCAAATATCCTCAGGCGATGATACCACTTGTTAGGTCACCATATTGAAACATAAACAACATAGATTATTAACCAGAATAAAGAAGAAGAAGAGACAAGTGTTTGGAAGGAACTCTTGATATATTTGATATGATGAACTTGAAATACCAAATGAGAACCAACAAGCTTAACCAAGGCTTCACACATAGTTATATAGGGGGTCCAGGGTTTCTATATCATTCTAGCACTAATTACATACTTGGCCCTTGGACTTCCACACAATGTGACATTACATCATAAACTTACTTAACATGAAAGTAAAATGTAAGCATAATAAAACTAATAAGCAACCTATTACAAATATAATGACCGACACTTTTCATAACGTGAAACGTGTTCCTAACGCGAGGCCCCACTAATATTCACAGACAGACGAAGCACTAGAAAAAGAAACAGGGCCTAAGAAGTTCATAATATCCCTATGAACCGTGGAATCACACCATCCATCGGATAACATAAACCAGTCCTTCACATCCCGTTCCTTCTTGTAGTTTATCATATTATTTTTAGTGTCTTCAACTTCTTTTTTTAGTAAAGGAACTCTAAGCTCATACATGATAAATCCTGGACCAAATTGAGTTACAACTTCCATTGCAGTTTGAAAGTTATCATATTTAGCCACATTGAAAGGAATTCTTGCGTGGAATCTTAGCTCCTTTTACACACTTCATTTATCGTTTATTGTCTTCCACGTTTTATGCCCGCTAGTACATCTTCAGGTTTACGAGCAAAGAACATGTCCATTGGATCCTTATGTTTTGGCTTTTAAGGAAGACCTTCGCTACCTCCTTCTCCCGATCCACTTCCTCTTTTCATAGATGTGACATGAATATTCTCATCGTCATCCCCAATGTCTTCATCTACTTCATTTATATTTGGGAGCATCCATATTTGTTTATTTATCATAAACTCACAAATTAGCGCTTGAACATACTATGGACAACTAGGATACTCAGTAAGATCCTTAAAACCTCCAACTAAATAGTTCTTAAATGAAATGCTCCACCCTTAGTTACTTTAAAGCGAAAGTTACATATAAAATTGTTAATATTCTTAGGATCCTGGTCGATCCCTAGGTCGTTTGGGTTAGTGTTGCATGGGTTGATTGCGTTCATTCTAATGTAAAATTTCATAAATTAAACAAATTATAAATGTCAAATCAACAAACTAGCAAAATGATCAAAATTTTATAATAAACTAGTAGCAAAATAAGTATCTTTAATAAAATTCGAGACACAAATTGTTCTTAATATAGCATGAAAAAACACAAAAGATTAAATCCAAGAATGAGCCTTAAGATGCTCTAAAAAATGCAAAAGCAACAACCTAATAGCTATAGAAACTAAAACAAGAAGAGGAATTGAAAAGTGAAAAAAAATATATATAAAATACCTGATGATAAAGCATAGAAGAACGTTGAATGAGAGATAAAGTAGTTGTGAATGAATTGTTATTTTAAACTTTCTATCTCATAAAATCCTAATTATTTTAAGTTTAGTGAAGGCTTTCTTAAAACCAAAATCCCAACTAGGAGGGTCTGAGGGAGTAATAATAATCCATTTAAAACCATTATAGTTTAAATTTAGTTTTTAGACCCATAAATATATGAGGCATCAAAAAGCGCTATTTAAAAGCGTCAAAAAGCACCACCTAATATTGCTTTATCTATTAGCTGCGCATGAAAGGTTCTATTAGCTGCGCATGAAAGGTTCTGGTGTGATGACCTCACTGCCACGACTTGCCTGACGCGCTAAAAGGCACGCTTTTTTAAACAACAGCGGTCTGTGAATATGCGATGACGACATTGGGACATCACAACATCTTTTTGTAGGGTGCATTCTCACTTGTGATCTTTGGACTTCGGTGAACAAATTGTGGGGTGTAAGGAATCAATCAAATCAAATGCGCTCGTTAATGTTCTCAAGTGGGCTGATTCATCAAATTTTAATAAAGGCTTTGAAAGGTTGTTTTGATGTGGCAGTCCATACAACAACCAAACAACGTGGACAAATTATGTTTCAACTTGAAAACCTTTGAGAAACGACACGCTTCTTGAAGAAATAATAACCCTTTCTTATTGTGTTGTCACATTATGTCCTAAGAGGTAAAAATTGTCAAATTGGTGGAAACATTTCTTAGGGTGTGTTCGGCTCCCAGTGTTTAGCAGTATTTATAAGTGGTGAGCGTTGTGATTTTTAATGCTCGTTTGACAAGCATCAATTGGCTTTATTATTGTTTTTTTTAATGCTTATTTTTCAATGCTTTATGAAGCAGCATTTAGGAGCATTTGCATTCAAAAACTCTTTTACACATTATGATTATAACTACAACTATATTACCAAACATTTTTACAGCTACTGTTATTTCTGCTCATTGCCACTACTATTATTGCCAAACACCCCTTATATTACAAATGCCCCACACATGGAATTTTCTATATCTAAACAAGTCATTCTAACATTGTTACAGTCGCATTCCAATACAATGGAACACACTAAGAAATCAAGTGGTTCAAACTTCAAACAAGAAGAAAGACATTTTTCCCGAACTTAATAATGTTGAGGTTCGACCAAACCAAACTCAATAATCTGTTTCCAAATTGTATAAATTTTGGCCCAAAATTTTATGGACCCATTACCATCCACCAACTCCTTTAATCCCGTGCACTTAATCAATTGAAGTTCTAAAGCTATGTTGTGCAAAAATGATGTGCAAAAATAAACAGCCTAATTCAAATATAAACCAGCCCAAACTATATGCATTATTTCACTTGTACACAATCATATTGTGTCTGTAAATTCTGTAATTACTAATCCATACATAGAAAGTTATTAGTTCTACATTACGCGATTAATCTACTCGTAATCCCCTTAGCAAAGAGGGTTAACAAGAGAGCGATAATTCTTCACACAATCTAAATCGAAAACCATATGATCAATAAGCGACTTTATACTAGCTCTCGCTCCTCGAGCTACCAACACCGTTGCAACCTCAGCATAGCCCATCTCAACCGCTCGATGCAAAGGCGTGCACCCACTATTATCCACTATATCCACACTCGCGCCATGATCTAACAAAACTTTTACACTTTCAATACGACCCTTAAAAGCCGCTCGATGTAATGCGGTCCAACCATTTTGATCCTTTCCGTTCACATTTGCACCTTCTGTTAAACATTTGTTAATACCATTAACATCATCTATCGTTGCGGCTTTATGCAAAACGTCTCCTAAGTATAACATATCATACAATTCCATATTATCATTTTCATATGCTAAAGCGATCGGACTCTTTCCATTTTTAGTAACTGCGTTCTTAATGTAACTACACGAGTTTAGTAAAAACTCGACCGCAGCCACGTGCCCTTTATAAGACGCGTGATGAAGCGGATTCCACCCGTCATTATCTACAACACTAGCATCACTCCCCAATGTTGTTAAAAAGTCAAGGACTTCTAGGTGACCGTGATTCGCGGCAACATGCATAGCTGTTCGACCTCGTGAATCAATCGAGTTTATGTCGATATCTAAATAATTCATACACAATAATTCCATAATATCCACCCCGTTTATCGAAGCTGCATCGTGTAAATATCGATCGTTTAAATGATCAATCACGAAACCAGACTCGATTATAACACGTACCACATCCAAATTTCCCGACTCGATGGCCAACGACATCACTGATTTCCTCTCCGTGTCTCGATCATTTACATCCGCCCCCGCGCTTATCAAAAAAGTAACCAAATAAGACTTACCGGTCATTGCAGCTGATTTTAGTAACGAGTTAAGTTCCGTCCCGTCACAAAATGGGACGGATTTCTCTAAAATCAACGGGACATCGACGCTTTTGGGGACATGATTCGATATAAGAAAATCGATCACGTGTGAGCCAACAAACGACACGGGTATCATTCCATCTTTAAAAATATGCTTCCCAGGTTTCGAAAACAGGTTACAAAGACTTTCTTGGTCACTTTTTCCCGTGAGCAACATCGATGACCGAACAATAACCTGAGTAGCCAATACTAATGGCTGATCCAACTCTTGACATACAAGAGTGAAAACAACACTCCCTAAAGGTGGAATAACCCCGTAAGAACGCGTTAATGACAAGACCAACGCGTTAGTGGTTTCTACAAAAACCGCAACGGGCATGGTATGCATCAAATTGGTTAGCTTAAAAGTTGTTGAACATTTTTGGTTCCTAGTGAACACAATGTTCAATTCCTTTACATCATGCTTAACCAATCTATCCATTGCTTTATGTTGAGCTAAAATGAGTTTGAACTATGTAGTTTTATATATGTTTGCGAAGAATTGATCATGAGAAGACATATTCTAACTTTCGAATATGATGTAAGCAAGACTTAGCTTATTTTTTGACCCTACCAACACGTTAAACTATATATAGTAGTATAAGTTAATGGTAATATATTATAGGAATGGCATCTAGCTAAAGCAGCCTTGGAATATTCATATTTGACCTTGCCCAAGTGATGATCATAGGCAATTTCTGAGATGGTTATATTGGAAAACTTTATGTGTTTAAGTAATCAAACCTTTGACAACTTCTTATTTCACACTACTGATCTAGTGATCTTGATACTATACGTAATACGTACGACTTATTAGACTATTATACATTTATTTCTCGAAAAGTTTGGATTGACGGAAAACACTGATCTCGTGCAGTATTTTTGAATGCCGATTGACCCCTTCCCCAAATGATGGTTATTTTTTTGAAATGCGATGAGTTATTTTAATACACGGCGAGAGTATACAGTAATTTAACATACGATTACCAAAATTTGCCAAAAAAGAGTCCAATCGAAGCTCTAATAATGATGTAACTTTGAAATCGCTTTAGGCCTCACGCAACTTTGAAACGGCCTTGCATAAATGTTATAACTCTACTCACTGTGTTTTTTTTTTTTTTTTTTTGAACGGCGGGGTAGTTGTTAGTTGTTGGCTCGAGTTAGTGTCGCATCCCCGGGCAGAGATACCAACCGCGAGCCTCTCCTTAGGGGATAACCCCACTCCTATTCCCGATTCGCCTATTAGAGCTTGTGGTTCCCAAGTGAGGACTTCCCGGTCGGTCACCCAAACCGGTACTACTCTCACTTGGGCTCGCTTAACTACTTAAGTCTTTACCACTAGACCAGAAGCCCCATGATATAACTCTACTCACTGTTAATGTACGATTTATCATTTATGTACGAACGAGTCAGTTACACGTTTGTCATCACTTATTTTTTTATATCCCTTTTAACCTTTTCTAAATACCAGTTACTCATCAAACACCACTTTTGCAAGAACAAGTTAATCAGGAGTTGGTTTCTATATAAATGGAGCCCAATATGACAATATGTAGATAACGATAGATAAACTATAGTTTAAGACAAATTATTTCGGTAAGTGTATAATATTGGTTATATAGCCCGAATTAGAATTTTTAAACTTTATAAACTAATGATTTTCCAATATTTAAATCAGTAGGCCAATCAAGATTCGAAAACGCAAATGAGAACAAGTCTATCTTTGGCGACATGATGCTAATGTTTTTGTTGTCACGACAATGAGAGTTTTATGGCCGAAAGATTGATACGATTGGTGTTTCGTGGATACAGTACAACAAATAAACAACGTAGACTTGGTTCATGGTTGTTGTAAGGCATAGAATAATACCTAAGAGGGGCATACCTAAACTCGTTATGTTGTCGATTTGACTAATTAACGATAACGATAAAAAGCAAACTAAAAACAAGCATCAGTAAAAAGTTTCAGTGAAAATCATCAACCCTAAAAATGGCTTAGTCCCAAATAACTATATAACTGAACCATAAAATGGCTTAAGTTTATACTCTTTATAGGTAAAAGAAATGATTGGCACTAGAGTCGAACTTATAACCTCGTGTACACATAATGTCTAAGCTATTTCAACATATCTTTTTGATTCCACTTATTTCGTAGAGCTATTGAAGCTTCCACAAGCTCGCAAGCCGCACCGGTCCTTAAATTGCCTCTGGCCACTACTAAGAGGGTGTTTGGGGTCGCTTATTCAAGTCTTTTATTTTTTTTTAAGCACGCATGTAATTTCAAGTGTTTGGATAAAACTGTTTAACAATCCCAAACACCCCCGGTTTAGTATCATGCACCTAAAAAGACAAACAGCCCTTTAGCTAGTAATGGGTCATAAAAAGAATTAGGTAGTTTTGAGCCTAACTAATTTGAGTTCTAACTTGGATTTAAGCTACTCACAAACAAGACATGCAATTATTTTCCTACAATTTGTTGAAATTGATGATCTTGTTGTAGATGAAAATGAAGCGGGAGATTAAAAATTGAGATCATTTTCATAAGCTACATATGAAGTACATTTAATTTTGAGAGATTATAGAAGGTTTGTTTTTAAAATTTCTGATTTTAAGTAGCTTATTTCTTCAAAAAATAAACATAATTTTTTCATAATCTTGTGTCTCAAACATCTCCTAAGTACAAACATTTCTCATTCGGACACAAATTAAATATATATTTAACAAATGCATATAGTTTGAACAAAAAAAAAAGAAAAAAAATTATTTATTTATTTATTTACTTTTTGCCAAAATGATGACAAAAAATAGGATTATTGCATTGTGGAATTTCATATTTACTCGCTTAAAGACAATTCAATTGGTTGTAACTGAAAATGAACACTTTGTTTTAAAATAAAAGATATATATATTTATTGTAAATGAAGTGAGTATGTTTTTCAAGATTTACCAATAACTAGCATTCTCAAAACCTCGGTCCTTTTTAGTTTTTCCGTTACTTTCATTATGAATAAAGAAACTAATGTACAAACAAGTTACCACCTAAAAAATTGTATACTACTCCATAATTATAAATTACATATATGTAATATCAAAATGATATAAGAACTAATGATTGCAACGTAGCAATAACATGAATTACTGTCGAACAAATGATTGATTACGTTGTTATTGCATAATATCTTACACGAAATTTTCATGTTTTTTTAACTATAAATAAATAGACAATGACTTTGTCTTGATATTACGTCATATCAACCGATAAAAACAAAAGTACAACTATTATTAATGTGACAAATTCCATGTTACGACATAGGAAAGTGCCTAACAACCTATAAGACACAAAATGTACTTCATTCAATATTAAAGTCATTTTGAAGAATAAAATAAATACGGAGTAATGTATACTTAACTTGCATGTTATGAAATATCTAATGTAACGACATAGAAAATGGCTTAAAATCTATAAGACACAAACTTACGACGGGTACTTCATAAATATCTAATGGAATTTCATGATGGTTATTCGCACGGACGTGTTTGAGTTAGAAGGTATGCACATGTATATTTTCTGAACACGATCTGTAATATAAATGACTATTTATAGACCTTTGTAATTTAAACAGTGTTTCCNATATATTTAACAAATGCATATAGTTTGAACAAAAAAAAAAGAAAAAAAATTATTTATTTATTTATTTACTTTTTGCCAAAATGATGACAAAAAATAGGATTATTGCATTGTGGAATTTCATATTTACTCGCTTAAAGACAATTCAATTGGTTGTAACTGAAAATGAACACTTTGTTTTAAAATAAAAGATATATATATTTATTGTAAATGAAGTGAGTATGTTTTTCAAGATTTACCAATAACTAGCATTCTCAAAACCTCGGTCCTTTTTAGTTTTTCCGTTACTTTCATTATGAATAAAGAAACTAATGTACAAACAAGTTACCACCTAAAAAATTGTATACTACTCCATAATTATAAATTACATATATGTAATATCAAAATGATATAAGAACTAATGATTGCAACGTAGCAATAACATGAATTACTGTCGAACAAATGATTGATTACGTTGTTATTGCATAATATCTTACACGAAATTTTCATGTTTTTTTAACTATAAATAAATAGACAATGACTTTGTCTTGATATTACGTCATATCAACCGATAAAAACAAAAGTACAACTATTATTAATGTGACAAATTCCATGTTACGACATAGGAAAGTGCCTAACAACCTATAAGACACAAAATGTACTTCATTCAATATTAAAGTCATTTTGAAGAATAAAATAAATACGGAGTAATGTATACTTAACTTGCATGTTATGAAATATCTAATGTAACGACATAGAAAATGGCTTAAAATCTATAAGACACAAACTTACGACGGGTACTTCATAAATATCTAATGGAATTTCATGATGGTTATTCGCACGGACGTGTTTGAGTTAGAAGGTATGCACATGTATATTTTCTGAACACGATCTGTAATATAAATGACTATTTATAGACCTTTGTAATTTAAACAGTGTTTCCTGAAGCAGGGGTATAATCCGTTTACTATCGATCTCTCTCATATTTTGTTCTGACGGGATTTGGTACTGTTTTTTTGGTTGTATAAAGTTTTAACACCGAGTGCATACTGCACCCCTTTGTCGTTTTTATGCAGAAATGCATACATTTTGACAACTTTTTCAATCAGCAAAAGTTCTCTACTAGGCTTATTATATACCTGTTACAATTGTATATTCGTACAATAAACATCGAAAATCATTAACATGCTATATTAGTGGCCGTGACTAAGTATATCGTTCATGGTTAACACACTTTAGCATCAAGCAAACTATGCATGCTACTTGACATATTCAAATGATCAAATCGATACTAATTTTGACATGTATTTCGGTAACTAAAGCTGCAAATTTGTTTCTAATGGTCCTTACAAATTTTAACACGATAAAAGACAGACTTCAACATTGTGTAATGACTTATTGCAAACATATTTTAGCATCACAACAATTTACATGTGTTAAAACAAGTTAACGTTAAAAGCTTGCATCGTAAAACTATGCTTAGTACTTGACTCATTCAAAACCATACTTATTTGATGTTTTTCTAGTTCGAAACAATAAATTCTCGTTTGCTTTTTGACTTTGTCTTGATATATAACGAAGTAAAATTTGTAAAGTGGCATAAAAAACCAAGTGGATATGGAGCAAGTCCAAACTTGCGATTGATATCTTACTACTTGTCGTTGCAACTTGCAACAAGTACTTTGACACTTGTTTTATTATTTTTCCGTAATTTAAACCAAAATTTCTTGTATATCTTCACTACATATAAAGTGTATGTAGTTTTGCTTAATTCTTTACTTCTTAAAATTGAAAACTAATATAGGCAACTTTGAAAACACATGAGTTGACACATTTACTAATTTAAAGAGTTGAAAACTAATATTAGACACTTAATTTGGCAAGTTTAGTTATTTCGAATATTTGTTATTTTTTATAGCAACTCATTTATTATGATTGGCCTCCTTAAAAGGTAGTTATGTTAAACCGTTTTGTCTTATTAATGATGTTTGAAATTTTGTAAAATACAATTAATTGGATAATAATGAAAAATAAAAAGTAACAAATTTAAATTATTTTTAATGTATCATTTGAGCATCTCCTATGGTAAACCTTTTAAAAAGGTTTATAGAATTTCCATGTCATATGCTCTTAAATTTCTCATTTTATAAACCTATTATCACTATGCTTAAACTTCTTAAAACTTTATAATTTAATGAGGTATTAAATGAATTACATGTATTTAGTTGCAATGAAAAGGTCTATAAACTTAGACCTATTTCATCCCATGTCATCATAAACCTCACCTCACTATGGTGACTCAATTTATAAACCTCTTCAAATTTTATAAACCTTTTCATTAACCTCTTATAGTGAATGCCCTTAGCTTTCTCATTAACCTCCTTCCAATTCCATACCTTATTTATGGAGAATGTGAATAAAATACAAGTTCTTTTTAGCTTATTTGTTTTAGGGCGTGATTCTACATGTGGCACAAAAACAAGGTTTTGCTTATAAACTGATTATGACATTGAACGTGAGAACACAAAATGTTGTCGACAATGTTTGTGATCACGGTTTTGCTTAAGTTCCAATCAAATTTCAAAGTTTTTGATGCATTTTAGTTCGATTACAGACACATGATACTTTATAAGCGATCGATATTACAATTGCTAATTCTATATTTTTTGCTCTATTTTTTGTAGATTGATGTTGATCGAAGATGATAGATGCAAAATTCTAAAAACGATCCGTTTAAGTTGCTAAATTTCTACATTCTCAACATTCTAATATTCTAAAACTAAAGAACAACTTGGTGAGTTTTTTTGCAAGTTACATAGGTTTACATAGCATATTCCAATATTTTTGTTGCAGTCTGTGATTTAAAAAGAAGTTATGACAAGGATTCCAATCATAACCATATTACATAGAATTAATATTAAGGCTGATTTATATAAAATTAACCCATAGTTTAAAACATTATTTTGATAAGTAAAACTTAAAAAGTGTGAAGATAAAAAGGCATGGGAATTGTGGTTTCCAAAAGTGGCCCCTAACCTAGGTTGCATCCAAAGCTCCCAACCACAAGTGAGAAGAAGTTTTGAAATTCTATTGAAATTGACACAAAGCCAAATCTTGCTCCCATTGTTAGTTGCAATTATCCTAAACTCCAAAACAAAACCCATGAATGAGTGAATACAACAAGCAATCACACATAAGAATTCAACTAATAAATCAAAAAGATACACACACAAACAATAGAGAAAGAAAGAAAGAAAAAGAAATATGCATGATTTGGACTTTTGTCCCTATTTGCCCAATCATTTTTCTTTTCCCAAATTCTCATGTCTTTTTTTCTAAATGCTTTTATTCCATATTGCAATGGTCCACAAATACCACACTTGCACAAACAATCGTTTCGTATATAACTTTTCTTATTTGTATTTTTGTAAGTTTAAAGCATAGTGTAAAAGTTCAAATGACTTGACTTGATCAAATTCTTTGATGAAAAACCATCACTTTGGTGTGCACGACTCAAACAATAATAGTTAGCTATTGTATAAGTCGTGGCGACAACCTTTACAAAAATAGAATTATACGCGATAAGCGAATGCGAAATTACCTAAAGACCTTATGTTCAAGTGATTAATTAACACGCGCTAATAGTTTAGCATGTTAAGTCATCACTTGTCGGGTAAATTCTCAAATAACTTTCGATAAAGTTTTATGGGTATTTCAGGAGCAACAATGATAATCAAGAAGGTTACATACTTGCCTATTTAAGCATGATATGCCATGTTCAAACCATGCAAAACTTTTGAGATGTTTGTTTATATTAAGTATGATTAGCAATAAACGCGGGTCACTTAGGTTAATCAGCTAGATATATTGCGAAACAGAAAAACTCAAGGACAGAAGCTAGTTAGAAAACCAAGCAAACCTTTATATACTGTACTAGATCAATAACCAAAAGTATATATAAGAACAATAATAATAGTAACATTACAAAGTTTTTAGCAACAATAATACATCAATGGATGCTTTCTTCCCTTCAAACATCCATGTTCTTCTGAAGTTGGCTTCAGTAACAATGATATTCTTGCAAATAATCCGGATATCCCGCGTGAATTACTATTTTACCCCGGACGGAGAGACACCCTCTTCAAACATCCATGTTCTTCTGAAGTTAGTTCAACTAACAATGATCAGCCCCCTTACTTTGATCAAATGCGTAACAGATTCTCAAAGCCCGGTAACCCGTGTGAAATCACCATTTCACCCCTGCCCGAGAGATATCCATTCTCTCAAATCATAACATCAACAAAATGCATAAAAATCATATGTAACTACATGAGGAAAAAAGATCAAGAAACCAAAAAGACTAGTGGTAGTAGTAGTAGTAATAGACAAATAGTACTAAAAATGTCAAAAGCTTGTGTTATGTATAACTTCTATAGTCGAAAAGTTAAGTCTTTTTTTAGGGGTTTTCGATCCTATAAACAAAAGGGTTATTAAATCAAGATCTCACAAAGTTTTCGATCTCGTCCATTAACGTGTAGAAATGCTCGTTATTAGGCAAGAAATAGAACCCAATCGTCGCCTTTTCCAAGAACAACAATTTCACATCTTGTCCCGCATTTTCCAACCCTTTCACATACGCCAATTGCCAGTCTTGCACAAGATCAAAACCCGCAACAACAACTAAACTTTTAGGAAATTTAACCCCTGTTAAATCAATCCCACGAGGCCCGAATACATTACAAGCCGGATGATCCCTATCTTCGCCTTCGGGTAAAAAGGCCCTCCAATACCAATCCCTATCTTGCAGCCTAACAAAATATTTCCCATCCAACTTATTTTCAGACTCGGTTCTTTCTTCACCACCAAATAAAGGGTGCAACAATATGTTCCCAAGCACATCAATACCCGACCCCGCAGCTCTAACCGCTACATGATGTGCAATATTTCCACCCGAACTATCACCAGCCAAAAAAATCCTAACTTTCGAGTCTTTACCACTTTTTAGCCATTTTCTCGAATCAACCCATTTTAAAGCCTCCCACCCATCCTCATAAGCACACGGAAACCGATGCTCAGGCGACCTTCTATAATTAACCGACACCACAACCCCTTTAATCAACCCGGTTAACCGTCTACAAAAAGTATCATAAATCGCGCTATTAGCAGAAGAATGCGTAAAACTCCCACCATGGAAAAAAATAACAACAGGCACTATATCCGTGGTACTTAAAGGGCTTTCGAGGTCTAGGACCCCAGTGGGGGCCGATTGTGCCCCCGTGGGGGCACAACGATAAATACGGTTAAGTAAGCTAGTAGACCGGTCCAAAACATCAAACGAGTAGACCCCGTCTACCGGGGCAGCATTTGCGGCTACTTTTCGGTCTAGAAACTCGGCTAATTCACGGTTAAATGTACCATCAGGGCGCCTGAGCATATTGTAAGCCAACTTGAAGTTGGAAATAAGTATCCATGTGTGTAGTGGAACAACTTTCTGTAAATAAACATATAAAAAGTTAATTTTTTTATATAATTTTTTATTTTATTTTATTTTTTTTTGCAGAGAATTTATTACAACTGTCTACATAAGATTCATCAGAAACAAATGGGTAATCATAAATACACGAAATTTCATGGGAATAACAAGAATCAAGAAAAAAGACTGTAGATTATGAAAACAAAACAAAACAAAAAAAGTAGCTAAATTATTTTTTTATATAAAAAAAATGTGATTTTTTATGGGGGTTTTTACAGCTGGCTTCAATAGATTGATCAAGTGCAAATGGGTAGTTCTAAAGACACTTTTTTTTTATAAAAACAAAACAATTTTTTTAGGGTCAAATTAAAGAAGAACATCAAATATAAAACTTTTGATCAAGAAATACAAAAACAAGTGTAAAAAATGTAAAAATAGAAAGATGTAGATCAAGATTTAATAAAAATGGAAACTTTGATGATGAAAATAAATAAATGTACATCAAGATTTAATAAAAATCAAAACTTTATAAAAAAAAAACAGATCAGAAAGATTATTTACCTTGGCTTCATTTACGTTGATTTCATTACTGCCAGCCATCAAGATTTTCAAGAAAACAAAAACAAGAAAACAAGAACCTTAAACAAGAACCTTAAAAGAGTGTTTGACTAGACATGACAGTAATAATATGATGATGATGATGATGATCTGGGTGGTCTTTTGATAAGACACTTGTCTGATGTTGAAAAAAGAAAAGAACCCAGATTGGTTTTTTGAAGGGGTAAAATTACTGTGTGTGTGAGAGAAAGTGGAAATGGGTGAAAGATGAGGGGCGTTTGAGGAAGTGTGGTAGAGTGAAGGATAAGAGAAATGAAATTACTAGTGTGTGTGTGAGAGAGGAAGTTTGAGAAAGAGTGAGGTGAAACTTGAAAGATGTGTTATTTATTTATTTTGTGAAATTGAGAAAGTGTGGTGTGTTTGAGCCAAATGAAGGTGTGTTTTTATTTTCCTTTTTTGATATAATTTCATATATTTTATTTGACTAATTTAGAGTCTTGGATATCATAAGCTAGGGGTGAGCATGGTGCGGGTTTTGGTAAAAACTAAACCGCACCCGCAATTGTGGTTTTGTGGTTTTATGGATTCGCGGTTTTGCGGTTTGATTTTCCGTTGTTTTTTTTTTTTTTTTTTTTTTTTTTTTTTTTTTTTTTTTTT
>LBNU01007689.1:115680-133470 GCA_014162995.1 Artemisia annua
GTGGGAAGCACAAGGAATGCCAAACCAAAGCATAAAGTGAGTAACAAATTAGTAGCATGACTAGTAGTTTAGCTTTGCATAGTATGTGTATGAACGTTTATAGCTACATGATTAATTGTGGGTTATAGCAAGTGATGATATAGATGATTCATAGTTCATGCCATGGGTGCCTAAGCGACGCACCATTAGTCATGTCAGGGGTGCATTAGCGACACACCATTAGTCATTCTATGGGTGCATAAGCGATACACCATTAGTCATGTTACTGTGCCAAAGAGATGCAAAAAGCGAAAACTCCCACCAAGTATTGGTTGAATATTTGGATTTCGATGAAATAAATATTGGGGTTAAATCATGGTTAAAGGAAATGGTCGATATGGGTGAAGCAGAAGAGGATATGCAAGTAGAGAAACCAACGGTTGAAAAGCCCTATGGAATATCTACACCATTTGCACATGTATTTGTTGCGGATATAGGGGAAATGAAGATAGATAAGAGCACGGAGGCTATTCTAAAGGTTAAGGTTGGAGATGTTTATGACAAGGTGTTGGTCACCTTAATCCTAACGTCTACAATAATCTAGAGAGAGAGAATAGGTGTGTACACTTCTATCCTATAGAGAGAAATGAGAGAGATGAGGGAAAGCATCTCAAGACATATAGCATTGACGCACACCTTATTTCCCATAAGCTAGGGGTATTTATACCCTTACAACAAAATGTTGAGAGACCTCTCAACATGTTAGATTCCCTCGCAACTATACAAGTGTTGTGAGGGTACTAGGTCTCTCAACAAAACAACGTTTACACAAACGTGCCCTATCTGTAGTATAGTTTACATAAAAGAACCTACACTAATGATTTGCACTTTTCATGTCCTAACAATCTCCCTAAGGGTAGACCATTCAGGTATTTTTATTGTCATGCCAACTTCGAGTTCCGATTCTTTGTTCTATGCATCTCCTGTGAGTCTCGAAGAGTCAGCATTTCTTTAATTACCCTTACAACTCTGCTCATCAGGCGATGTTGTTTAGAGGTCATTTCCAACTGTTTGTTCTCCACCTTGTTAAGCATTATATCCATCTTCTCAACAATCCATGTCGGAGTTCCAGAACAAAACTTATCAACTTCAACGGCTTTGAATAATCTTTTATGTTTGCTTTGGTCGCATACACCGACAGAGACCAAGATTGAGCTTTCAAAGCAAGTCCACCTGTTGACCCTGTGAATACCTATGCAAGCTAACATTTGGAGGAGTAAGATTGACTTTCCTTAGATAGCTTTTAATCCCCATTTGAAAGTCTTCTACATGTGTCACTACTACTTTAGACTTCATGAAAATCTGTATAGATTCTATGATGTCTTGGTCAACACCTCTCTTGTTTTAGCAGTTGATTCTTCTTTTGTAGATGTCATCCATAATCTGCTTATGTAAAGTGGTATTGTTCGTTATCCGTTCGAACACCATGATAATCAACAGATCCATGAGAGAAATGATAATATGTATTAACATCGACGTATTTTGTATTATGTATTTGAAGTAGACTTCTTATCGACGTTTGCGTCGGAGCTGTCTCAACTTGAAGAATCCTCTTCATCTCTCTTTAAGATTAATGATACCCATATACGCATCCGAGTTATACCATTATGGATTTATCTCCTTATTCACATATTTGTTAGCAAATAAATATGGTTCAGTCGATTCAACTTCTTCTGGTTCAGGTAATAGTGAGTAAGGGATGTTATTATTTGTGTTGTAGGTGAGAGAGTTTTGTGTTGGTTTTGATTGAAACAATGAGACGAGTGCAAGAGGATCATGAAGTGGTTGTTGAATTGAGTTTTCTTTCTATTTCCTTTTTATCTCTTCCTTGATGTCATTGAATTCAATCTGGTTATGTTTCAAGAGATCAAACATGTCCTTCTTGGTAAGATATTGATTATGTCTCATTGCAATTGTGAAACGTCTCCATTTAGGATGCAAGTTGGTAAGAAACATTGTATTATGCAATTTGGTAAGATATTGATTATGTCTCATTGAAATTGTGAACGTCTCCATTTAGGATGCAAGTTGGTAAAAAACATTGTATATTATGCTCAATGTTGGTTCTTTTTGAGGTTGTGACTATTCATTTCATTAATGAGCTTATTGAAACGAATATATGGATGTTCCAAGGTTTTTCCAGGGAGTTTCTTGAAAGATTGGTAGTTCCACAGGGCTAATCTTTGTTATGTTTAAGTTCCCACATCACCTCCTTGCATCAATCTCTCTAAAGCTTTTCACAAATCATGAGCAATTAGATTACTATAAATGGCATTGTAGATCTTATTACTCAGCCCAAACAATATCAAATTCTTAGCCCCAATGCAAGTTTCAAACTGAGCAAGTTCATCTTGGCTTAAATCATCTTCATCTTGAAGTCTTGTTTGTCCAAAGTTGTCGGGATCATCAATTTCCTTCATCACATAAGGACCTTTCTTGATAGAGTTAATCAACAACTTTCTATCCTTAAATCCCATTAGAACATTCACAAACCTTGAAGACCATTGAACATAGTGTTGGGAAGTGCTCATATCACAATAAATAATTATGCGGTTGGAAATACGTTAACCTATAAGGTCACACACTTATACACAAAAATATCATTATTTATAATCTATTTAATATGATTATCGTAGTTGCGTTATGTATATTAGTTAAATATTGCATGATCGACTAACGGGTGTTTAATTAATTCGTTAGACTATTTAATTAATTAACGGGCTACTAATTAGTAAGTAATGGATTTAATAATTGGATTGGACCAAAATATATGAAAGCCCATTTGTTAGTCCATTAGGCCGACCATACGGGTTAGAAAAGAAGGGGAAAACCTTTTGGTAGTCAAGTGTAAATACCAAGAGTTAATAAGAAAAGTGATGAACATTGTGNAAAAAAAAAAAAAAAAAAAAAAAAAAAAAAAAAAAAAAAAAAAAAAAAAAAAAAAAAAAAAAAAAACTAATGACCATTGTGTTGTTAAGAATTATAATTTCAAAAGTTATTTAACAAAGTATTTATAAACTATTTATGGCCCGTTTGGTTCGTAGACGGATTTAGGATTTGGATTTGGATTTGGTTTAGAAGAGAGAAATTATATTTATAGAATACTTTTTTGTAAAAGTAATGTTTATTTTGTATATAAATTTAATTTATAAATTTAAAAATTTAATATTTTTCTATAATAAAATGAATAAGTAAAAGACAGTGAGTGGTGAATATCAAACTTGGCCCCACAACTTTTAAAATAAAAAAGCATCCAGGCCACTTACTAGGGATTTCTGCAAACCTTTATTCTTGGTGTTAGTTTCAAAATTGAAATCCATCTTTTGCTACCAAACAACAAATTTTTAATTTGAGTCCTAACCCACCCACTCAACTCCCCATAAGAGCGCTGGCTCCTCATCGCTCGCCACCACACCGCCTCACTTACTTGTGCCTCGCCAAAACCAACTTCCTCACCTGCACGGCGAGCTAAAAATCTAACAATATGAACGTTGAGATGGGCCCAGTTAATACAAACGAGAATGGCAGCGTTCCGCCGCGTTGCGGGCGGGCCTGTTTTTTGGCAGAGGCTATTTTGCATAAATACAGTATAATATTCAGTCGTTACACTGTAGTTCAACAAATATGTTCGTAAATCGAAAGTATGCTGAAAAGTTCATATGTTATGACACATTTGAGAATACTATGTACATAACAGCTACAGTACATGCTATACACAAAATCAAAGTGGCATTTTTAGCCAAAAAATAAAGAAAAAAGGGAAAAGAAAATAGAAAAAACATGTGAAAAGAAACTGTTTCTAGGCATAGAGTAAGAATATCTGTTTACAAAATTCAGAGTGATCATTCATTTTCAACACTCAAATATCAAATACAATTCCATAATTATTTTACTGGGGATAATAGGGTGTGAGGACCTGAATACATTCAAAGTTTTCACAGCAAAGAATGGGCAGATACAATGGTTGTTTCGTTGTCGTCGATTATATCTTGCGTTTGTCTTTATCCAGTGAAGGGACGGTTTTTTCAGTGCATGAAACATGGCTGCCTAAGGTAGATGCAGTTGTCGTCTGTGTTTCTTGTATACAGTTAACTGAAAGATGGACAGAATAAAAATTTAGAAAATGAAGGCATGTTCAAAGCATGACTTACTGTAATATAGAAGAAGGCAAAAGGAGTACAGGGACCTGTTTTCTGTTTAGGCGAGGTAGGTGTAAATGGCATGGATAGTTTTAATACAAAGCAAAAAACATGATAAAGAAACCGGAATATTCTAGTAATAAACAAACGTGTTTAAGGGATACGACAGTGTGTTTTCGCAGGTAACTCGTGCTTTACATTGGCCCATCGTTTGTTGGCCAATCATCCTCACTTATACTCGTCTTAATGATTCGTCTCCTTTGTTTTTTTTATACAGAAAAGACACACGTAAACCTACAATATTGCTAAACCCTCGGTTCAAACCGTACATTTTGATCAGCTCTTCATTCACAACAGAACACAATGGAGGGCTTGAAGCGAGGGTCCAGGAATATTCTAGGTTTATGTATGTCTTTTGTCTATAAGAAAAGCAATTGAAACGGATTATTAAGATGAGTATATGCGAGGATGCTTGGGCAGTAATCAATGGGCCAAACCAAGAGCAAAAAAAAGGCAAGTAAGCTGAATGATAATGCATTCATAGTAATACCATTTAGCATAAGCACGTACCTTTAAACATGGAGAGTCAGATATGTTTTTTCTTGTGTTGTAGATACTACAGGATACCGGCAACGGCTGGAACATTACGGAATCTGCTGAAAACATGAACAAATAATAGGTTAGCTAAAATTGCATATCCATTTGGCTGTGCTTCTAATTCGAATTATCACCTTCCATATTCTTACCTTCAGTTCAACAAAAGGCCCTGATCAATAATAGAGTGTAACTTCCAAGGATAGATGGGAAACAAAAGAGGATAATGCGAAAAAGTAGTCTGCACCAAATCACTTGCCACACCATTCTCTTTTATTTCGCATCTTTCCTTGGTAAAAAACACTGTACCACTGATCAGAGCCTTCTGTCGAACTGAATCTGCCAATGTGCATAACACAGTTTAAGTATATGATTTTTAAGATACTATTAGTGCAAAGATAAGATACTCTTACCCTGAAAGAAGGCGTGGAGCTAAATCTATTATTGCAGTCTATAAATGAAAGCATTGGAAAGTATACATGTACCATGGTTACATGAAACACATAAATCGTGGATTTCTTTATAGATGCACGTACTTTGGGCGTGCATAAAAAAATTCAAATTAGGGTAGCATTTTAGCCTACCTTATGAAAAAGATTATAATTAGTTGCATGAACTGTAAAACCGCCGGTGTACCTGAATAAGGGAATTAGTCATTCTATCTGGCTATGTGCAGCACCAGCATGGGTAACGGTTTTGCTAGCACATTACTAAGCGAAGGACAAAGACAATTCAAGGATAACTGGTTCATTGGCAAACAACAATATCTAAATAGCGCTCTGGACTGGCGTGGGGGGCTATGGATGTTGGCCAATATCTGGGCCAATTCTGAAGCAACGTATCCGCGTTAAGAACGTCACACCTAACATCCTTGAACATGGATACGTTGCTTCAGAATTGGCAGAACCGTGGTTGGTTCCTTCAGATGGCAGCGAAGTTACACAATGCGCATAAGTATGACGCGAACCTGTGTCCGAAAGTTTTTTTTTAGTTGTCCAAAGTAGATGAATCGCTAAACGGAATGAAACGAACCGCTTAACTAACTGACTGAATAAACCTATTGAAAGCAACCAAGAGAATACTGAACGGATAAAAAAATTACCTGATAAGTTGCATATCGTCATAGTCCCCTCTCAAACCAATATCTTCATTTACAAACACTGACTTATCTTTAAGCCCACACGAAACCAATCTTTTCTTTGAAACTTGTACGTATACCTATTTCACAAAACAACAAAGACTATGTGATTAAAGCATCCTTCCACAAAGAAGCATATGGATGATACACAAACGCATTGAATTGAACAAAGTAATAAACATATGGATGATATACACGACACATCAAGCAACGGAATATACATGGTACATGAATATACATGGATAAATGGACTTACTCTATGGTGCAGATTCATGATAGTACATGGATAAATGTTGCAGATTCTTGTGTGGTATGCCGTTCAAGCCAAGAAAACAGTGCTGTAACTTTGCACAAAAAACATAGTTATAGGTAGATCATATAATCAACAACAATAAAAATATAAGGGATAAATTCATAGCTCACAAATACTATTAGCCTCGTAATCATACCGATGAACTGTCTCTACATGCTCAGACGCCACAGCCACATCTGTGGTCACACTATCACAGCCACATAAGAGTATAAGTTTTACAGCAGCAAGAATGAGTAATTGAATCTAAAAGTTTTGCTGATTCATAAAAATCTACAGTAGAATGTGTTACCTTCTAAAAGAACAACCATCTAATCTGATCACAATCCAACGATTTTGCTTCATCTTGTGCTCAAGCCGGCACTTATTCAGACGATTTTCTCCAATACTGGACGCATGGCCTGTCTTCTCATAGCCTACATGAGAATTGATGTCAACATATGGTATAATTATGTTGGTTTTGGGAATTTAACATGATCGATGATCACCAGACCTGTCTGATTTTGACATAACTCTTCTGCAACAATTTTGCTGCGTTTTTGGACAGGCGAGGCCGACTCATAATCCGACAGTACTGGATATACCTGCATAGAAAGACTTACAGTATACTTCGCCTTTGTGAAATCTACCTTGGTATTAAAAAATAACAGATGAATAGTTTCAAATCGCAGACCTTTTTAGGCAGTTATCATCTTTGGTATCTCTAGGATCATTGGCAGCATTAGCAGATGAATATACTTTAAACATCCTAATGCCTTTCACGATGAAAATCAAGTCAACCCTTGAAAGAATTGTAGTCTGTAGATCAATGCTATCTTGTGCAGTCTGAAATGCAGATATGATTTTAGATGATTAAAATGTTTATAATTGAAAAAGAAGTGTACTTAGTGACAATTTTATGTACCTTAAGATCATCATAACGACCTGAAGGAGGGTTTGCAGCTGCAAGCGTAACGGTTCTAGAATTGAGAACAGCTGTTATTGCTGCTTCTGCTATGGACATTGTTTTGATGTTCCATGGCTTCATGTATAGCAACCCTAATAACACATTTGATAATATGTCAGAATTTACATGACAATAATATGTTTAGGAAAAAAAAGGCAACGTTTGTCTCGCTATATCGACTTATTTACTGTGGAAAATAGTCGATGTGTTTTGGTAGCGTATTATTTACTGGTTTGATCTAAAAACGTTGTATCTATGTTGATGTCAAACCCGATAAATTAACTAATTCCCAATACACAAAAGCATAAATTGTTCGCAAATTAAACATTGAATGCAAATTTTTTTTTCTCAACATCATATAAAAAAAAGTTGAAGTTCATTCTAGAAAAAGATTACTGTTATATGACTTGTACCTTTAAAAAATTTGTCGAAGCTGCAAAGTATCTGCCCTAGCCAAGACGTAGACTGCTGTACAATCGTTCCTGCTGCAAATGTACATCAGCGTGAAAAAAGATTTGTAAACCTGAAACATATTAGTGGCCGTAAGCAAAAAGTATGATACTATGACGCAATTGAATTAAAACAAAATGGATGAAACAAAAGACATAGTCATCGCATTATGTAACTGAGTACTATTTGTCTATCGTGTTTTCAAATCACAGCGTCACACATAATCAGGTTCTACTCACCTGATGCGTTGGTTGACGCGACTCTTTCTTTCTTTCCTTTTTTCTTTGAGTTCTTCGCGTTATAATATTTTCCTTCAACACCTTACTCGTCACTTCCATCTTAAGTTTCTACTCGAACAATCAAAAGTGTTGGTGAGATATATTCCACTACCAGCACCGCATATGCAGTATGGGTAAGTATATGAAATTGAAATTACCTCTACAAATCTTCGGTACAAAGAAAGTCAACATGCATATGGACTATGCCTAATCGCGAGTTTCCAACACACATGTATCCTGGATGAAACCCACATTTAACACTAACATAAGAAAAATCCAAATGTTTGACAACAGTACGAAAAACAAATATATACTTAAATTTGTCTAAAAAAGTACAACACATAAACTACAATTAACCTTTGTCTATCGGATAGGAAAAGGTTTAGGTTTCGACTTGACGCACCTTTTAAACGGTTGCCTCACCTCTTCGTCAGTTAACTTTCCATCTTTGCGGGTAAATGGTGAGCCGTAGGAAGCTCTTGTTCCGTCATCCGATCCACTTCTATATCGTAGCGCCTACACTTGTTCTTCGAATCTGAAAACAAACACGACAAAGCTCAGAAAAGTATTCCACAAAAATTATTTCCACTGAAATCAGATTGTAAAAAGGACATAGAATGGCAATACTGACGCATATTAAAAAAAACCAAATATCCGTCGGTAAATACACTCAGATGTGATTGTTTTTAGTTCAACCCGATTATCAAAAATCCGTAGAAAATGATAACTAATTATGAAAACCCCAATTATGAAAACCCTACTTATGAAACTCCCAATTATCAAAAATCAATCAACTATCAAACCCTAATTATCAAAGCCCCAATTATGAAAACCCTACTTATCAAACCTCCAATAATCAAAAATCAATCAACTATCAAAACCCCAATCATCAAAACCCTAATTATCAAAACACAAACAACCAAAATCCCTAATTATAAAACCCTAATTAACAAAAGGCACATGCATAATTGATTCACGCAACGGCAAACATACCTTGATTCATTCCGGATACGAAAGACCGCAAAGATATCGATCATCATCATTGGGTTAGGAACAGAAAGTATGTTGTCTTACTGTTAAGACTTTTCTCGAACATGGAAGAGGCGTGTGTGAGAGATATATCACCGAACGAAACCCAGTGTAGGCCAAGAAAAGGGCTAAAAAAAGTGGGCCTCAGCAGCCCATGAAAAAAGGCGGGAAACCCACGACGAAAACGACGTCGCACACGACGCTATTTAATATATAGTATAATGGTAATTATTACCGTTTAACACTTTTTTTTTTTTTTTTTTTTAATAATAACACACTTTCACTCTATAAAAACCAATCTAATAGCACATTATTTTTTCACATACAATCCAATACACTTTACTCTCTATATCGAAATAAAAAAAAATGTCTCAAAATCCAAACGAAGGCGGGTATTTCACGAACCTCCTCAGCTCAAACCAACAACAATACCGGGGTTCGTCAAACCCGTCTACTCCCTCGTCACAAGATTCTAACCTACTATCGTCACAAATACCTCAATATGGTACGCAACAATTCAATCCCGAGACAATTTACCGTAATCAACAGTATGCTTTTCAACAAGGATTCGCAAATCATCACCAACAACTCTTTTCGGCACCGCAGTTTATTAACCCGTCACAACCTTCAACGTTTCCTCCTTCGCAACCACAACAACACGTTGAATCACAACCGTCTGGTCCACAATTCAAAGTACCACAAGCACGTTAACCGGTCAAAGGTAAAGGAAAAAAACCATGTCCAAAAACGCAAAAAATGTCGTGAATTTGGACGCCGATAATGAAGATGAGTTAGAGGAGCTAGGCACGCGTGTGGTTAGGAAGTGGAGTAGGGAAGAAGAAAAGTTTCTTGCGGAAATTTGGGTAGAGGTTTCTCAAGATAAAGATATCGGAAATGACCGTTCCGAGGACCACTTTTGGAACCAGATTTTGGAGATGTTCAACTTTCATAATGAGCATGAGCCTCGTAGAAAAAATATGCTCACGGGAAAATGGACAAGGATCAATGGTGATTGTCAAAACTTCAACGATGTTTATAAAACATATACAACGTAGAAGCGGTGAAAATGACCATGATCATCTCGAAAATATGAAGATCAACTTTGAACAACGCTCTGGAAGTAAAAGCTTCGTGTATGTTCACGTTTGAGAGATTTTGAGACACTACCCTAAATGGGATGCCGAGGAGCCGATTGACATTACATGTCTCGAGGATATATTCGGCCCTGACAAGCGACCTCGTCCCGAAAGAGACGGCGGCAGAAAGAGTCGAGCTGCAAAGAAACAAAGTCGACTTCGACGTCGAGCGCGGCGAGCTCCGGTGGGAGTCAAACGAGTAGTTTTTCGCGACAATTATCCTCAAAATATACGGAAAAAGCCGGCAGTCAGATATCCTTGTACGAGGCGAGGAGGAAGAAGGAAGTAAAGGCGTTAGAGATGAAGGAGATGAAGTTTCTCCTGCTAAATGCCGACTTGGCGGATGACCCGACAAAGGTCGTTATCATTCGAAAGAGACAAGCAAAAATAATGAGGAAATTTCAAAATGCCGATGACGATGACGATTCCGAGTAAAATGTTTGTGTGGTGTTTTATTAATATGTTTTGTAATTTTTATCCCGTATCATTTTTTTTCGTATCATTTTTTTCCCGTAACGTTATTTTTTTTTGTGTGTAATTTAATGTGTGGTAATATAATTTTATTTTTAATGAAATGAATTTAGTTTATTTGATAATTTGAATAAAAAAAAGGTTGTAAGTTGTGGGACCTAAATGAGTAAGTTGTAGTTATTTGTGAGCGAGGGGTTGTAAGAGGAGGTTTGTTAAGCTGATGTGGCACCACGTGATGCGCAAATGAGGGGCTTCCCCTCCTCACCGCACCTAGTGCTCTAACAAACACACCGTTAGATAATTATGTTGATCCTAAAAACATACCAGTGAATTAAATGGATTCCGTAAATCAAGTTCGAAGCAAAGGAGTTTTTATAGCAAGCATATCCTTATCTCCTAAACTCTCTCGTCATTGTCGTCTCCGTCCATGTAGTAGTCACCGATTCCCTCTCCAGTGACATGTTTGACGAGCGACACTATTACATCATCGCTTGAGGACTGAACATCAAATACTTATCCCAAGCATAGAAAAGCTTATGATCTAGAATAGGCACACGTCGACCACGGGAGCAAATGTTTTCTATTGGTACGAGTCACTTCCAATTGATCAATAGGAACGTAAATTACCTACAATCATAGTTTCATTATCTTCCTAAGCGTTCAACGACATGAGTACAAACTCAAATAATAATAATTACAATCTCATTTGATCACAAAATCATTAACAATAGTAACACACTAACACATAAGGACTATTGAGTAATTAACTAATTATAGTTAAAGATTCACAAACAATGACCTGCAGATTAATTATGATATCTATACATACTTACAAAGTAAAAAGCATGTAAGTACATATCTAGTGATCTGAAAATCGAAGGGCTCCGACAAAATTGTATGTGATTAATTGAAAAGCTTAAACGAAAAAGATCACAAGCGAAAATGTAAAAGATAGCAAAGGCGAAGTAGTAAAAAACGATGAATGAGGACGGTAGGTTTTTCTACAGTCCCTTTCTTTCACTACTATTTTACAGCTTTGTATTTAAAAAAAAAAAAAAAAAAAATGTGTGTTAAATATTTTAGAAGTGCAAAGTTTGTTATAAAGTTTTAAACTACTATGATCTGCTTAAAAACTCCTTGAAAAATCATCAACTTGCATATCTTCTAAATCTTTCATATCTTGCATATTTTAAGATTCCATATATTTCTTAAGATTTCATATCTTTATTAAGATTGCATATTATTGAGCCAATATACAACAAATATAGCTTCTGCATTGGCAATCATGCCCCACTGGAAAAAACATCGACGGAGAGGTTTTTCCCATTCAACGGCTACTTTAAAGGACGCTTATACATTCACATCAGCTGCAGATGTTGAGCTAAAGCTAGAAAAGTATAAAAAGCGATTTCTTAGACGAACATTATACCACTGATCAAAAGGGTGATAATATGGTGAAATAAATTATCAATGTTTTGATGAAACATTCTACTTGCCTCATATGAATATGTTTATATGTTTTGTATTGGACATAAGTTTGGGATTTACCAAGTAAGTTCTTACAAGTTACCAATAAAATAAGAGGGTTTCCATATTCAAAAATGAAAATGGTACTACTTATGCTATATGATCTGTGACAAACACACCATTGAAAATTTCAGAATTAACTTTCTTTAATTAAATTAGTATGATTCAGTTAAGATGAACAAATATAGAAGAACAAGTCACACAACAGCAGAAAACATAAAATGAATGCTGCAATCAACTGTAAATTATAGATAGTCTTTCAAATCTCACGAATAACAGTTTAATGCAGGAAAAACATCACCATTCTATTCAACATAGTTACGCTGAAAGTTGAGAAATTCAATAACACTGCCTTTTAAGGAAACATAGAATTGAGAGCAAGGTGTAGATGATGGTTTGAGAGAAAAAGGATTTCATGAATTGACCAACCAAGAAACAACAAGTTTCACCACAACTTAACCTAAACTACCTCTATACCAACCAAACATTATCCTAAAACCGTTAATTACAGTCCCCAAAGCCAACACTGACCACCACTAGCCTATCCTTGTTTGACGATTTCTGAGGTTTGGTAGTCTTATCAATATCAGTTGCTGCAGATTTTCTGGGCAACAGGACAGGATTAGTGTTAGGTAACAACACCAAGTCGTAATCTGACTTTGATGTCAAAATCAATGAAGTATTGATGTAAGTGAGTATCTTGGAGGACTTCTCGATTGCATAGGCTTGGTCGTTTATGATGTGAGCCTAAAAACAAACTCGAAAGAGGGCAGGGTAGAACTCTACTCGGAGCCAAATGTTGGTGGTAAACTTGGTGAGTATCATTTTGATTGTCATTGTGTGGCTAATCATAGTACATAAATGTGTGTATAAAGGTGCATTGTTTTTTAGCTGTAGATTTTAAGAACATTGCATGTTCACTAAACATAAGGTCTGTCGTTCTATAAGTAATAAAATGTGGAGAGGTCAGACTGCAAAAAGGATTAAACATGGTTGAACCAACTTTGATGAATCACTTTACTTGTTTCGTATAATGAAATAAGGATGTAACTCTAGCATTTGCAAATTATCAGTAAAAAAACCGTTCTCATATTCAAGAAAAAAATAAAGACCACTAGTCATTATGTAATCATGTGTTTTAAATACAGATTTATTAGATAAACAAATTTTAAAGAACTAATCACACTTTGATGTTATTAATAAGAATGCAATCCTTAGATTAGAAATGATATGGAAATATTTACCAGAAAGCATAACCATAATTAAGCCCTCAGCCATACTCCCACATTAGCTGAACAAAGGAACATGAAGTAGACGATCCAATCAACCATAACATTAAGGTACATATTCAAACTCAGACAAACAGAAAGTAAAGGAAACACGTCACCATTCAAACTTGATTCGGTTCCTCTACCAAACATCCCTGGTAATAGCATTTTCGTGGAGAACTTAGCACAGCAAATAGATACCACTAGAACCGAAGGCTGACTCAAATTAGAAGCTTCTAATGCCAAACGCAAGGATCAGCAGACAAGGATAAACATTGTTTATGAAAGGTGACCTTGGTATTGCCTCGAAAGTTGGCACTTACAGGCTAAAGAAGAATGGTCCTTATCGAATTTCTGAAAAAGAGCGATAACGCCTATGTAGTTGACCTACTTGACAATATCAATACTTTCAAAGCCGGGTATCAGGTTGACGACTACTACCCTTCTGATGAGCTCCTATAGCCAGCTAATAACTCGTGTTCAATCCTTTTGAAACAGCTAAAAAATAAGGGATTTAGAAATAATGTCTGATACTATTTCTTTTAAGGGTATTGCGAACATTTGCCTTGAGAGCACATGTTAAGAAGCATTTAATAATTGATTATGTTTTAGCATTAAAATCGTTACATATACTGTAGGCAATTTAAATTAGTTCCCATATATGTTTTCTGTTTCTACTCACAGTCTTTAGTCGTGAAGAAACCCATGGCCCTTGTGCTACTGCAGCATGTCTATCTGTTGCGTTTCAATTCTCAAAACAAATAGCAGCCACATGCTCCATCATTTGTTATATTTGTCATATTCCATGGTGAAAAATAATTTATGACAGGTTAGTGCTAAAATGGGAACTGTATCGACCAACCAACAATAAGTCCAACGGAAGGTATATAAGATCAAGTAAAGTAGTTATAGAATCAACGATCTCTAAATTTACAATGTCGTATATAGGCAGTAACTCGGTGAGGTACAAATAAATTCACCACAGTTAAATTTTGTAGTTTTTCATACAAACAGAACAACGCCAAGCATTACAGCTAGAACTTTCTAAATTTCCACCAGCGAGACAAAGTGGATTGCATATGTTGTTTACAATTCTTCAATTGTGTTTGACAATATAGTACTGCTCAAACATTTGATCAAAAGTATGCTTTGCATCTTCCTGTAATAGCTTGAAAGACTCATCTACTGTTATACATATAACCGCAATATAAAGCAGAGAAGTCGCAACAAACAAACTATGCTGCATTTTTATGAATACAATTAATCCTAGGCACTATTAACTTAGTGTTCAGATTGGGTAACAAAGCTAATAAATGACTACACATGAGCACTAAATTACTTGAAGAGTTCAGGTAAAATCGACTAAGGCCTAAAAGCAATGTAAATGACCAGATGTAAAAAGGGTGCAAAGTAAAAAAGTCTACATGGAGCAAAACTGAGCATGAAAGTAACAAAAATCATTTCAATTGTTTGGCTAATCAAATATTACAATCACATCTAAAAACATGCCATATTTTTGAAGTGATTATTGCAACAACTTGCATTTTCAGCCACAAAACAGAAACAATCAGCTAAGACTAACAGTTGCAAGATCAACATACCAAACCATTAAAAAGTTACATCAAGTGTGATTTAAACAACAATAAAAAGTAAAATAGAAACCACCATTCTATTCCATACTCTGATAGTTACAATGCCATAAGATCCATTAACTAAAACCAATAACAAAACCAGAAGTTTCGCTAAAACTATTTCCATACCACCCAAACACTATCCCAAAACCAAACACTAACATCTACCCAAACAAACTTAAGCGGCCTTCTTTGGTGTTTTCTTTGGTGATGGCTTAGCCTTCTCACCACCGTCAGTCACAGTAGATTTCTTAGGCAAGAGCACAGGGTTAATGTTGGGCAACACTCCACCACTAGCAATAGTAACACCAGATAGCAGTTTCCCCAATTCTTCATCATTCCTCACAGCCAATAGCAAGTGCCTTGGGTTAATCCTTGTCTTCTTGTTGTCTCTTGCAGCATTTCCAGCTAATTCCAATACCTATCATATTCACAATTAAAAATAATTTTTTAATTAGTTATTAAACAGAAAATGCCTAATTTTAACAGATCCAATTCCAAAACCTATTTAACAAATAACTTCGAAAATTGTTCATAAATAATATTTAGCGATTATAAAACCCAAATTATTAACTAATTTCACCAGATCTGATAATTAATTCAATGAAAACACTATTTTAAATTTTCAAATATAAAATTAACAAGAGTATAGTAAAAAGTACCTCAGCAGCAAGGTATTCAAGGACAGCAGCGAGGTAAATAGGAGCACCAGAACCAGTCCTCTGAGCGTATCTTCCCTTCTTCAAAAACCTCCCAATCCTTCCAACTGGAAACTGAAGCCCTGCCTTGACTGATTTCGTCACCGACTTCTTTCGCTCTCCGGCTCCCTTCCTTCCTCCGGCTCCCTTTGTCTTTCCTGCTTCCATTTCTTCTTTTAAGTTTATGAAATTTGGAAATGAATTTGTTTTGCTTTTGAGATTTGAAAGAGTGTTTGGTGAGAAATGAGAGGGAAGGAGTGGGTTTATATAGTGTGTTGGTGGGGGGAGTGGGAGTTTGACAGGTTGGCGATCCGTGTGATTATGTTTTTGTTTTGGCCGTTGGATTGGATAGATGAAATGAAGGGGTGTCATCGGATGGTTGTCAGGTGTGACATGCTGGCGATCCGTGGGTTGTGCTAGTTTAAGTTGGTTTGCTTTTGAGATTTGAATTACAGTCATTTTTACCGGGTTTTACTAAATTACTATGGAGTAACTTTTAGTTTTTTATAGTTTAGACTAATAGTATCTATTTTATAGTTTAAAATAAAAACAAACAATTGAAATACTTAATTAAGCCCAATTTTGTGATGGTTTTCGTTGAGTTTGTGTGTAGTATTTTGGGCCTGTTTGGTAGGGGCTTTTTGGGGGAGCTGTTAGCTTTTTGTTAAAAAATAATCTCTTCTAAAATAAATAGCTTCGTTTGGATACATTAACTTCAAGCTTTTATTTCAAACAAATAGCTCCTAAATGAAAAGTTGATTCATGAAGCTTTTTAAATATCTTAGAGCTGTTAAAACTTTAAATTACTGATATACCCTCCAAACAATTGTTTACAATTATAAATATGTCCTTTTATATCATTTTACATGTTAAATTTATATTTTAACAGCTAACCTACCAAACACTTTTATTGAAAAAAAGATACAGCTTGTAGCTCATGTTAACAACTTTGCAGCTTACAGCTTACAGCTAATTTTGTCAAACATACCCTTTGAATAATTTTATTTAATCAATACTACTATGTGCTATAACGACATAAAACTTTTCTCATTCAATAGTAATAGACACAATAAAACCCTTTTAATTGGATTGGGTGGTTCTGTAACCCTTGTAGCACCTTTCTAATGTCATTGTAATTTCTTCTTTTTTCCCTTAGTGTTTTGTTGTGGTGCTTAAATGATAACTCGTATTATAAACATGTTTTTACACTCGTTATCATGTACGATTACTATGGATATTTGGTACTTAATTGCTTGTAAATGTTGATTATGAGTAATAAAAGGACAATAGTCAAATGCTTAAAATATCAAGTTATGTAGCCAAATGATAATTAAACGAATAAATGAGGACTCAAACCGTAGATAAGTGAAAAACTATAAGATTCCTGGCGGAGAGCATGTCACGACACGACAAATGTGGTTGCATCACGACATTTGGGACAACACTACTTGACTACCTCACTAGCAAAATGTCACTACACCAACATTGGAAAATAAGACCCCGATAGTTACGCGAATAATTGTCACATGACGGTGGGGGTGTCCATAAAAAAACTCTAGTTTTCCCCTATAAAACAGTTAACCTCTAACCATAAAACTTAAGTTTTACCCACGAAATTTAGAGAGTTTAAAGGAGGTTGGTAGTGGCCATGGAGATTAAACATGTTATTTAATCCACTTACCTTGATTCGGAATTATTCAAGGACTTAATATCACTTTCAATTCATTAAACCATGATCATCTCCTTTTCACCATATAGTGTGAATTTTGAGAACTTCTATCTCCTTCGTCGATATTACACATACGGTTGTAACCTGCGAGGGATGTGTGGTTTATTCTTTTGAACTTTAGGTTCATAAGTGATTAGGAGATGAATTATATGGAGGATATTCCTTTCCCGAAAAACGAGGGTAACGGGATGAATGATAAGTTCGCGGGAGCAAGGTGCAAGCTCAAACCACGAGTTCGTTGTCCCAACGAGGGTTGAATATGGATCTCGTCACTCAAGACCGTGAGCTATGTGTCGTGAATAAGGTTTAAAAGAAAGTTTTTGGTTTGTTTATACTACAACGACAAATTAAAGTAAAAGAAAGCGGTAAAACGACATTAAATAAGAAAGCAAGTAAAGTTGCATGAA
>LBNU01007692.1:13713-31090 GCA_014162995.1 Artemisia annua
CTCTGCGAGCTTATTTTGATTTCCAGCGAGTTTTGGTGGCTTTTGAGCTAGGGTATGAAACTTGGTAGCCAGCGAGGTATGGTTTTGATTCCAGCGAGGTTGGGTTTTTTCAAATTTCTAGCGAAGTTTGGAATTGCTAGCGGATGGTCTAACCCTAGCGAGGTTTGGTTCCTAAAATCCTAGCGAGTTTGGTTCTATCTTGATGTCTAGCGAGTATGCCTTCTCTAAAGACTAGCGAGTTTGTTTTCTAAATAAGATAGCGAGTTTGTTTTTTTTTAAGGTTAGCGAGTTTAGTTTTTTTTACCTAGCGAGTATCACAATATAATAGCAAGTTTGGTTTTCATTTTGTGTCAAGTCTTAGTTTTTCTTGTGTCGTGTTTTGTTTGTTCCTTAAGCCGAGCTAGGCTTATTTACACTCCATCGTTTATCGAGTGGAGTTTACTTTTATTAATTTCTTACCGTTACTCTGTCGAGTTTTCTTTAAATATTTTTAACTTAGCTTATTTTTCTTTTCACTAGTTTTATTTTCATTTAAACGTTTACTTTACTTTACCTTTATTAATTAAATCTAAAATCCCAAAAACATTTTCTTTATTTCTTTCTTTCTTATTTCATTTTCTTTACGTTTTATTCAACTTATGTTTTCTTTTATCGTTCAACTTATTTCTCATTATCTCGTTTTTATTTCATTTAAGTTTTAAACAACCTTTAGTAGTATAACTAAAACCAAATCACATCTTTTAAACCAATTCACTTCACATAACTCACGACTCGAGTGACTAGATCCATTTCAACCCTCGTTGGGACTACGACCTGAGGTTCTTGCTTTCACTAGCTAAGTCTGCCTCGACCAAGGCATTTTGCTAGGGAATGCAGAAGACCAAGGAAGCAGGACAACAGATCCACTTAGTACAAGCAGAAGAAAGAGCCAACTGTGGAGGAACCAAAGGCAATGCTGGCAATTGATGGTGTGAGCTATGATTGGAGTTTCATGGCTGATGTTGATGAAGAGAAACCTTCAGAAGCTGGTTTCATTGCTACAAAACGTGCTCTCATGGCCTTCTCTGACTCTGAGGTACAAAACTTTGAAAGTTGTTCTAAAACATGTAGGGCTTCTAGAGAATGTGAAAGGCTTAATGAATTGTGTGAAAACCAAAGAAAAGAGTTGTTTGCTGCTAATTATAATGTGTCAAATCTTAGGAGAGGCATATCTGTGTTAGAAAAACAACTAGAGCATTATAGGGATAATGAATCAAAATATAATGATGATATGATTGTTCTTAAAAGAGAGTTAGATCATAAGATAGCAGTAAATGAGGCATTAAAAGAAGAGCTTGAAAGACTTAAAAAGATGAATGAGAATGTCATCTATCTGTTGACACCTTATATTATCAATCTAAGTCAATTCGAAAGATTTGGGATGCACAAATAACTAGTAAAGCTAAGTCTGGTTTAGGATACAATTCTGTTCCTCCACCACTTAGAGGTGTTCCAGCACCTCCAGGTATAGATTTAGCACATACAGGTCTAGAAGAATTTCAAGAACCTAGTCTTGAATATGGCCCTCCCAAGTTTGTTAAAAGTGAAGTAGAGGTTAAGCAGGAAACATATGTTTTTGAGAGTGCTAGTGACTCATCTATAGTAGATGAGAATGTTAAAAAGTGTGTAGAAACTCCTATCCCACAAGTTGTCAATACTGTTACAGAAGAGCCTAGGAAACAAGTTAACAAACCTAGACAAACTGTAAAGTATGCTGAGATGTATAGAAACAAGTCATCAACTCCTAGGGGTAACTAGAGGAGTTGGAATCATGTAAAATCTCAACAACTAGGTAGTGATTTTGTGATGAACAACAAGGCATGTTATATTTGTGGTAGTTTTGATCATTTACATGCTAAGTGTGGTTATCATGTTGGAGAAGGGAAGTTTATGGAAAAAATAGGGTGAACACAAACATGTTTCAAAACAAATCACACCCTAATTCACACAGCAGCATGAACCCAAGAGCAGATCTTTTGAAAAGTGGCCTTAAAACTTTTGTCACTGCTAAAACTGTTAACACTGCTTTCACTAAGTCACCTGTTTCAAGTGCAAATCCTAAAACTACTTTTGTTAAATCTGCACAAACAGGAAAAAGGACTTTTTACAACAAAAAGGTTCATCATAACCAACAGTGGGTACCAAAATCTAAACCAGCAGTTACCACTGCTCATTCAAAAATTCCCACTGTCAAAGTTGTAAACAAGAACAAGGGAAACATGGGAAATGCTGTGAAGGCCTCAGCACGTTGGGAATGGAAACCTAAAGGAATTATCTCATCAACCAATCCCAATGGTGTATCAATGACCTTTGATAGATTTAACTATATTGATACACGAGGCAGATCCAAGTCAATCATGGCTTGGGTCTCCAAAAGAAACTAACTTCTTTATTCTACGTGCAGAAACATCCAAGGGCAAAAAGATCAGATCAAGGAATTTCAGATAGTGGATGTTCAAGGCACATGACTAGCAACTTATCTTATCTATCAAACTTTGAATCTTTTGATGGGCAAAATGTCAGCTTTGGAGGAGGATTTAATGCTAAAGTTACTGGTAAAGTTGTTATTAAAACTGGTAACTTGGATTTTGAACCTGTGTACTATGTAAAAGAGCTTAAGTATAATCTTTTTAGTGTGTCACAGATATGTGACAAACAAAGCAATGTTCTTTTTACTGAAGATATGTGTTATGTCCTTTCTAAGGATTTCAAGATGCCTGATGAGAGTCAGATCCTTCTTAAAATTCCTAGAAAAGCTTATATAGTTTTGATATGAATAACATTGTTGCTAAAAATGATTATGCTTGCTTGCTTGCAAAGGCCACAGTGGATGGATCCATGCTATGGCATAGAAGACTTGGTCATATTAACTTTAAAACCATTAATAAGATTGTTAAAGATGGTTTGGTAAGAGGCTTGCCTCAGAAAAGATTTGAAAATGATCAAACCTGTGTTGCTTGCCTTAAAGGGAAACAACACAGAGCTTCTTGCAAGTTTAAATTGGTTAACTATATTGCTCACCCACTTCAAATGTTACATATGGACTTGTTTGGTCCTACATCTGTGAGCAGCATAAATCTAAAGAAGTATTGTCTTGTTGTGATTGATGATTTTAGTAGGCTCTCATGGGTTTTCTTTCTTAGAACTAAGGATGAAACTACTTGCATTCTTAAGATCTTTATAACAGAAGTAGAAAATCAAAATGATCTGAAAGTTAAAATCATTAGGTGTGACAATGGGATAGAGTTTAAGAATAGAGTTATGGATGATTTTTGCAGAAATAAGGGTATTAAAAGAGAATTTAGTGTAGCTAGAACTCCTCAACAAAATGGTGTTGCTGAGAGGAGAAATAGGACACTAATAGAGGCTGCTAGAACCATGTTGGCAGATTCAAAATTGCCAATCACATTCTGGGCTGAAGCAGTTAGGACTGCTTGTTATGTGCAAAACAGGGTTCTAGTAGTGAAAACAAAGAACAAGACACCTTATGTTTTATTTAGAGGTAGACCTCCTATCCTAGACTTCATGGGACCATTTGGATGTCATGTTACTATTCTCAATACCATTGATTATCTGGGTAAATTTGAAGAGAAGTTAGATGAAGGGTATTTTGTTGGGTATTCCATGGTTAGCAAAGCCTTTAGAGTATTCAATTTAAGAACCCAAAAGATTGAAGAAAATCTGCATGTTGAGTTCCTAGAAAACAAAGTGAATCAACAACGAACTGGTCCAGAAAAGCTGTTTGATCTTGATACTCTAACCCATACTATGAATTATGTGCCTATCTCTACAGGTACATCTACTTATGATTTTGCAGGTTCAGAAGAGTTTGTTGATTATGATGAACCAAGCAATGATCAAGAAGAGGATCAAGATGAATTTATTCTACCAATTTGGGACTATGCAGATTCCAATGATGTTTCAAAGACTGGAGATGCTCAGGATACTAATAGAGAAGGTGTTGGCAACAATAGCACTGAAAATCCTGAAAGCAGTGGGAATTCAGATTCCACTGCTATGCCAAATGATTCCACTGCAGCACCAGAAGTGGAAGTTACAACTCCAGTTAATGTGGAAGCTCAAGCCAATGATGTTGAAATCTCAAATATGCCAACTGAGATTACAGTTCCTCAAACTCCCCATACTACAATTCACAAATCACATCCCCTTGAGAATGTGATTAGAGATGTTCAATCTGGAGTCAAGACTAGAAGGCAATCTCAAATGAATGATATTCATGGTTTTATCACTGAAATCCATGAATCTAAAAATCATGAGGAAAGGAATGAATGTCTCTTTATGTGTTTTCTGTCACAAATGGAACCAAAGAATGTATTCAAAGCTCTTGAAGATGAAAGTTGGGTGGAAGCAATGCAAGAAGAGCTGCTTCAATTCAAAATTCAGAAGGTTTGGGTACTATGTGATTTACCTTCTCGCAAGAAGGTAATAGGCACAAAATGGGTGTTCAGAAAAAAGAAGGATGAAAGAGGGATTGTAATAAGGAACAAGGCTAGGTTTGTGGCTCAAGGATACACTCAAGAGGAGGGTATTGACTATGAAGAGGTGTTTGCCCCAGTTGCAAGAATTGAAGCAATTAGGTTGTTTTTGGCCTATGCATCCTTTATGGGCTTTAAAGTCTATCAAATGGATGTAAAAAGTGCTTTTCTATATGGGAAAATTGATGAGGAGGTATATGTGTCACAACCTCCAGGTTTTGAAGATCCTGACTATCCAGACAAAGTATACAGGGTAGTTAAGGCACTTTATGGCTTGCATCAGGCTCCAAGAAAATGGTATGAAACCTTAACAACTTATCTTATTAATAATGGGTTTCATAGAGGAAGAGTGGATCAAACTTTGTTCATCAAGAAAAACAAGAATGATATCTTGCTAGTTCAAGTATATGTTGATGATATCATTTTTGGATCTACTAAGCCAGAGATGTGCAAAGAATTTGAGAAGCTTATGAAGGAGGAGTTCAAGATGAGTTCTATGGGCGAACTCACATTCTTTTTGGGACTTCAAGTACAACAAAGGCCAGATGGAATGTTCATCAATCAAGACAAATATGTGGCTGAGATACTAAGGAATTTCAAATTCTCTGATGCAAAGTCAAGTAGCACCCCTGCAGACAAGACTACACATCAACTTTTGAAGGAAACAGTGGTGAAGCAGTTGATGTGCACATGTATAGATCTATGATTGGTTCTTTGATGTATCTCACATCATCTAGACCAGATATTATGTTTGCAGTATGTGCTTGTGCAAGGTTTCAGGTCACTCCCAAAGTTTCACACTTGACTGCTGTGAAGAAGATTTTCAAATACCTTAAAGCTTTTCCCAATCTGGGATTATGGTATCCTAGAGAATCTCCTTTGGAATTGGTCACCTATTCAGATAGTGATTATGCTGGAGCAAGCTTGGATAGAAAATCTACTACAGGTGGATGCCAATTTCTTGGCAATAGGTTGGTGTCATGGCAGTGCAAGAAACAAACAATGGTGGCAAATTCATCAACTGAGGCAGAATATGTGGCTGCTGCAAGTTGCTGTGCTCAAGTTCTATGGCTTCAAAATCAACTTTTGAACTATGGGTATAATTTTATGAATACCATCATTTACATTGACAATAGTAGTACCATATGCATAATTAAAAATCCAGTTCAACACACAAGGACCAAACACATTGAAATTAGACATCATTTTATAAGAGATTGTTATGAGAAAAGGATAATTCAGGTTGTCAAAATTCACACTGATGATAAATATGCTGATTTATTAACAAAAGGTCTTGATGTGGGTAGATTTTAGTACTTGGTAACAGGTATTGGAATGCTCGATCCATAACTATTTTTTATGTCTAATGGTCTTTGGTCTTGAGGGGAGATTTTGGTTCTCAAATTGTTAAATTTTATAAGTTTGTATATGTTGTGCTTGTATTTTGTTTGTCCACTAACTTTTATGCAGAGAACAAAGAAAACAGTGGAAACAAAAAGGCAAGCAGTGGTAATTGGTACTCTCACAGTGGAAACAGAAAAACTAAAAAGGAACTTTATTCATTCATAAGTTTCATTACAAGCAAGGAGAGTACATCATAACCATCATCAAAACACAAAAACATAAACCCTTAACAACCTACACCTATACACACTACAAAAGCTACTCTGCAGGCTTCTTTCCCTTGCCCTTGTAGTTTTGCTTGTTCTTTTGTGCACTCTTTCTTTTGTTCTCAAAAGAAGACTGCAACCTAGGACAAGCAAGCCCAAGCACTTGTGGAGGTGGCCTTGGTAGTCTTGTACACCTCTCAGGGACAGAAATCTGTGTCATATTGGAGAGAGCTGCTTCCAATGCTTGAGTAAGAGCCTTAGGCAATTCCTTTGACAAGGAGTAGGGCTCATCATCATCCTCAGATGAACTGAAGTAGAACTTCAGAGATGGTGCAGGTGCAGGAGTAGGTGCAGGTGTAGATGAAGGTTGAGCAACAGGCTTAGCAATTGTCTTCTTTGGTGGCTTTCTTGATGAATAGGCTAAAGCACAAGGTGGAAAATAACTTGACCATCCTGTTCCTTCAGAGGATGAATCAGAAGACATGTCAAATTCTTCTGAAGCAGAAGAATCAGAGGAGATGTACACTATGTTTGGAAGTTTGCTCATTGTGATTTTTAGGGTTTTGAGAGAAAAGGTTAATGTGTTTTGATAAAAAGAATGGAGATCCGAGTCCCTTTATATAGGAAAAAGTCATCTAAAAGGTCTCATTAATTGAGATATTTACTTTCACCTATTTGGGTAGGTTGAAAAGTAAATAAAGATATTATCGAGTTGACTTTTAGAAGATATTTGTGAATAGTGGCTTGGTTAAAAGTAACTTTGGTTAATACTAAGTTTGGTTATATATTTCCCATATTTTAAGCTAACACTTGCAGGTAAATAACCAAGTTCTTGATTGGGAGGTGATCATAAAAGGTGTATAACTGAGATACACAACAAATGGTTATTGATTCACCATGTCTAACACACATAAGAATCAACTAGTCCAGAGCAAACGGCTACTGGTAAGGACTTAACAAATCCGTTAATGGTTGATAGTTTACCAAAAACTATATGGTTATCCACTCACCATATTCTTTATGATTAAGAGTTTGCTAGTCCATAGCAAACGGCTCATGGTAAAGACATATCAAATCCGTTGATAGCTGGTAGTTTGCTAAAAACTATAAAGAGAGCAGTCAAATTTTCATATGTTTATTTTACCACTGCTCTTGAAAAACTTTGTGAAAATTTCCACTGGTAGCTCACAGTTTCCACTGACAGTGTTATTTTTACCACTGTTGAACTAGCCGTTACGACTGTTGTGTCAGTAACCAATTTTTTACTAGCCGTTGAGAATAACTGCTTTCCACATTAATAGGGTGAAATTTTTTAGAAGATTATCTACTTTCCAAATTGTATTTATTCTCTTAAGGTAAATATTTTCCATAGATAATTCTCTCTTGCGCATAACTCTCAAACCCTAGCAGTATATATATTCTTCTCTCAATTGGCGAGTTCATTATTCAATTCAATACTAACACAACTGATTTTTCATCAAAAGATTCTATGGCTTCAATCACCTTTGCAGATGAGCACAACCAAGTGGCCAATTTGGAAAAGTCAAACGACAAAAGTGGTCCCCTTTTTCACCAGATTGTGGATTTTCTTAACACTACTTATGTGAGGTATGCTTTACTTCTCAATCCCACAATCTATATCTCTCAAATCAAGCAGTTTTGGAACTCTCTAGAGTCCATAACCATTGAGAATAGAGATACACATGAATCTGTGGATACTCTTAGAGCCACAGTGGATGGGGTAACTATTGATGTTACTGAGGCATCTTTAAGGAGAATTCTCCAATTAGATGATCTCAATGGTATCATCACATTACCCATGCCAGAAATTTGGGAAAATCTTTCATCCGGGGTATGATACCACTGATAAAAAGGCTACTTTCAAAAAGAGTGGGTTTTGTCCCCAATGGAGATTTTTGATACATACTTTGTTACATTGCCTTTGTCCTAAGAAAACATCTTATGAACAATTCAGTTCACCAATGGCTTACCCTCTGGTATGTCTAGCTACAGATAGGATTTTTAATTGGTCTAACTATATTTTTACTAGTATGAAAGGCAATGTAAAAAGTTCAACAAAAATTTTGATGTACCCAAGGTTTGTTCAAGCAGTGTTAAATGAATTTCCACTGCAACCCCATAAAAGAGTTTATAAAATCAGACACCTAAAGCCCAAAGTTTTTCAAAACATGGATAAGGCTGGTACTTGGATTTTTAAACCACCTTTTCCTTAAATGCATGCCAAGATTTCACAGGTACAGGGTTAGGATGCAACAATCCCAGTTGTATCTCAAAACACACCCATTCTCACAGTTCCAAATATTGAGTATACTCCACCAGTTTCTCACATCTATGAAAGAAGGCAAAAACAGCCAACTTCTTTCATCCAAACACAGCATGTTCCTGATCCTTTTGGTGTTGGAACAAGCAGTGGTGGTTCCATGCTTCCTCCTAGTCCACCTAGGATGGATACTGAACCTATGCCCTATGATTCACCTCTCCCAATAGGTAACACAGTTGGAAGTGTTGTGGGCAGTGAGCAACCCATGGAATTGATGGAACTATGTACCAAGTTGACTAAGCAGGTTGAATCTCTGAAGAAGGAATTGGAACAAGTAAAGGAGCAACAAGCCAATGATATTACTCTATTGCAACAAGAGATTCAAGCACTGAAGGATGAAGTACAGGGGTTCAAGCAACAAAGAAAGACTGCAAAGATGGTGCTTTCTTCCTCATCCTCACCCAGTGATGACTTCTTTGATGATTTGGGTTATTCTCCTACACAGGGGAGGAAAACAGATGCTGAAACCAAGGGGAGGAGAATTGATTTCAGAGAAGAAGATGATACAGATGCTGATTTTGGTCTTAAAGATTTAGCATTTGAACAAATGGATGATATTGGAGAGCAAGAAACTTCTCTACAGCAGCAATTTGATTCAGAACAACAAGATACAGATCAACAAGAGCAACTCTTTTCCACTGCTGCAACAACTATTTCCACTGTCGGCCCAATTTCTACTGATGTTCCCATTACCACTGCAGAGCAAATGATTCCCACTGCTGGTCAAACCATTACCACTGCAGAAGAAGAAATTGAGAAGATAAGGAAGGAAAAAAGTAAAGCAGGAATGCAGAGTGAAGAGCAACCAAGTAAGAAAGTTAAGAAGAGAGTACAAGCTCAGATTGATCATGATGCTGAAGTTGCAAGAAAGTTAAGAGAAGATGAAGCTGCAAAGAAGACAAGCCTGGATGAAATTGAAATTGCAGACTTCATGATGGCTCAAAGAATGGATAGAGTGGAAAACACTACTCCTATGGATGCCAATCCAATTTCCACTGTCTGAACTACAATTCTGAGAGAGAAGACTCCAGAATTCACATATGTACTTACAGAAGAAGATATTGATTTCTTGATTAACAATAATCCAGTGATCAAGAAGAAAGCAATTGACCTAGTGGCAGATAAATTTTTAACTGAAGCACAAAGATCAGCTCAGTTAAGAGACTTCATTGAGATGAAGAATAGACAAGCACTACAAGATGCAATCAGCACCGTCAGAAAGGGTCAAAAGAAACCAAGGCAACCAACTAAGGCACAAGTTATTTCTACTATGAAGATCTACTGTTGTAATGTTGGTGGATGAAAAATGTGTCAATTCAAAGGAATGACCCCTGATCAGATTGAAGGTGCCTATTACATAGTTAAAAGGCAAGATCTTGATTTTGTTCCTATGAATTCTGAAGAAGAAGAAAGAAGATTTCCTGAACTTAAAAGGAAATTCATGCATAGTGAACCTCATAATGTAAAGAAGACAAGACTTGCTGAACCACAAAAAGTTCAATCTGAAAAGTTTACAGAAGATCAGCTGACTGCAATGATTTTGATTGAAGAAGAAGATTTCTATCCAGACCCATTGCAAGTCAGACATCCAATAGTTGACTGGGAGGTTTACACTGATAGCAATTTTGCTCCATGTAGAAAGATTACAAGGCTAGGTGGTGAAACTTCATCATTTATTCAGTTTGAAGAACTTATTAAAGCATGTGACAGAGATGATCTTGACACATTGTGAAGATTAGTTCAAGAAAGATTTGATGCTGACAAGCTTAAAGATATTAAGGAGATGCAGTTATGGGTGGACCTAAGAAGGCTCTATGAACCAGATGCTGGTGATAACTTCTGGAAATTTGAATCCTCATGTCCAGGCACTACATGGACTTATTATGACTCATGTGAAGTTCATCATGTATCTACCAAGGCTAGAGTGGATGCATTTATGTTTGCTATGAAAGAGTACCCACTCAGAGCTGGAACTCTCACAGTGATGTTATCTACAAGTATAAGAGTTCATGAAGATACTGAGAAGGTAAGGGCATTGATACATAGGACTCAAGAGCAATGTTCAAGAGCTGTACAGAATCTAAGAAGAAAGTGAAGTGTTTGGAAGAATTCCCCAAATCCTAAGAGATGATGCAGAATGAAGAAACTTATTGATTTGCAGAGAAATTATAAGTTTAGGGGAGGATTGTTGGGAATTATACTAACAGTTACCACGGCTAAGTATGGAAGTAACCACTGCTGAAGAATGCACTAGCAGTGGAAACACATTACCACTGCTAGTACATACTATTACCACTGCTAATGAGATAACTGTTATGTATTCGTGTATAGATAAGTATAGAATAGATCTTGTGTATATTATATTTAGATAGCATTATACTTATCTTGTAAAGGACTCCTTGTGCTATAAAAGGAGGTCCTAGGTCATTGTTCTAGGTACGAATTAACCCTAGAGAGCTTCAAGGTGTAACCGTAGTGATAGCTAAGATCACTCGTATTATTATTAATAATATTGAAGCTTTGTGTTAAACCTTATACAACTGTTCTCACTCACAATACATCACATAAACCATCTTCTAAGTATTACTAAGTAAATTCAGCGTGCTTAATAATATAACTCAAAGTATCTCTAACACAAGGTGTGTATTTAGATCCATCACAAGGTAATTATTACATTTTAAGGTTTGTATGATAAGTTTTATAGGGCCGAAATGGAAAGAAATAAAGGTCGATTAATTATGTTATAGGTCATTGAACTCATTTTGAATAGTGTAGAAACAAGACTAGGATTGAGTTAATATTAATTTACAAAAGAGACTCAAGGTTCAATATAAAGTTAAAGTAGACCTTAATAAACTTACAAATGTCGATTAGGTTCGGTTATGTCAGAACAAGGGTCAAGTGGCTAATTTCCAAAACTCTACAATTATTCTATATATTTCGACAAGATTTTATATAACGTCACAAGGGTCGAATTTTAAGTCGTTAAAAAGGGCGAATATATTGTGTCAAAATAAACGAGACAAAGGGTTGATATATTACAATATATGGTAGATTACGAAAATAGTATAAGGTCAAAAATACAATAAAGATAAAACTAGGACCTGTGTGGTTGTTTCTTCTCGATCAGGCAACAAAAAAAATTGACATGTTCGTGCAACATGGGATCGATTTTGTAAAATGTTACATAGGGTCGACTAGGATAAATAAGGGTCGACATTTAGGTTCGGTCAAGACAGTTTTATGGGTCGATTAGATTGGGCCAGAATTAAAGATTAAAGGGTCGATCAATCATGTTGTGGGTCTGTTTTGTGTTGAGCAGAAAATAGAAAACGAGGAAGCTAAGTCGACATACACAACAATAGGGTCGTATACATTAGTTTTTAAGCGTGACATTATTATAATTTCATGTGTCGACACGAACATGTTTAATGATCATATGTGACTTTCAACACTTAACAAAACATATTTGAATAAGCAAAGAAAAAGGAGTATCAAATACCTTGAGTATGATAGGACTAAAGACAGAATCACTAAGAAAATTTGTTCCCCACACCTCGTTCGATTTATCAAAGAGCAGCAGCAGTTATATGTCGATGTTGGTGTTTAGTTGTTGTTTTGTCGAATGGAGGCAAAAAGGGAAGATGGGTTCACGATTTATAATGAGCACAATACAGGAGTGCATACAAGTATGTAACGTTAAATGTTAATGCTTTTAATGAATATTAACTTGGGCTTTGATGGGTCATAAAAGAAATAAGCGGTCAAGTGTTTTATGTTGGGGTTTTAAAAATAATAAATGGGTATTCGGTTATGAAATGTTACATATAGGACTCATTACCCTCATTTATGATATTCAGTTTAGGAGTTTAAAAAAGTGCCGAGTGAATGGTTCAAAAGGAGTAAAAAGATAGTTAAACATTCGGTTATGCATTTAAAAATGGGTTGATTTAAATACGTTTTTAAAAGCTTTTGAATGGACCGAATGTTGTAAAGTTAAAATTTATAAATTTAATTATCTTGTATATGCAAAAGTATCATATATATCATAGATATAGTTTGTAGGTATTTACACATTTGGCACAACAGTTTTTAAAATTCAAATTTATCCGTAATTTTAGGTTCCCGATTTTTAGGGTTTTACAACTCTTCCCGTCTAAAAAAAAAATTCGTCCGCGAAATTGAAAAGAACCGGATAGAAACATACCAGATCACGAAAGGAATTAAAAATGATTCAAACGAACGGAAGGTTAGTTTTCTCATGACTCGATTCAGAAGGTTCAGAACATTTCAGATTCTTCATCAATGACCGATCATTTCAAACTGAATCCAACAGATACGAAACATATATATAACAGATAACAGATCACCATTAGGAATATAGGAAGATATGATGATAAGGACTAAATTCTGACTTCGATTTATTAGCAGGTTCAAATCAGACATTCTAGAAATATAACACAAAACAGAGAAATGCATCAAGACGTAAAATGAAAAGCATAAATGAAAAAAATGAACCGAGGAATGCACAACCGCCAACCCACTTCTTCTTAGGACAGTCACCAATCTTATGCTCCATTGAACCGCATGCCTAGACTCAGAAAAATGATAAAAGTGCCCACTAAGAATAAAAGAATTAGTGAAGACAAAATCAAAGGTGAAGATCAAAAAGTGAAAGAAGACAGACAAAGCAGAAGGAAACGTCAATGCATCAGAAAGCATCAAAGCAGAAGGAATCCTAATGTCTACCTGATCCTCACAGGTCATAGCCTAAGCTCTACAGGTCGAAACCTGTCTCTGATACCATAATTGTAACACCCCAAACCGGATAAGGGTCTAAAGTGTAACATTATGGTGTCAATTCAGAACATACAGCGCAAGCGGAAGACTTATCTCAATAAATGACAAATCTTGAGACGAAGAGGACTAATAAAACAAATACAAACAAAACTAACTTCTAAAAGAAATGAAACAATCAGACATAAATCTGAAATAAAATCCATGAATACTAAGGTAGGATTGGTCCACTGAAAAGCTCCTACTCTCATCACTCAATCCCAGCCTCCAACTTGATACCTGCCGCAGGAAAAGAAAATGCGACTGAGCTAACGCTCAGTGAATAGATATAAACATATGAAAGGTAACTGAACATAACGAATAAACAAAAAATCCAATGAGAACCTGCTGAGATATAAGGTCATAAATATGAAGGGTCATATGAGAATGAAAGTCAAAGAATAATTCATAAATGCTATAAGGGATAGTAACGGAAGTTGCTCAAGTACCAAAAAAATCAATCAAACATTTCATATCACAAATAATATACTGTCAATTCCTTTATTCATAAGTTGTACAAGGAGGGGAGACCTCTCAAGTACCAAATGGAGTAGCTAACTCCCAGAAGTGAAATAGGGTGCATGGCACGCACAACCAATCACTAATCATTTCAGAACAGAACATTATGCCTAGGATGCATCCATACGCTCCCCTGCAAAACAGATTATCGCAAACACTAGCTCAAGGCTAGCATACATACTCAGACAATGGCCACAGATACAGATAAGGGAAACGCCGTGGATCAATCACACCTCCACAGAAAGTGTCATGCCATTGGTGCCTCAATGACATGGCCATGTTACCTTCATGACTAGGCATAGTACCTTGAGCAATAGGTCAAATCAAATGGATCGAAACAAATGGGTCATAACAAAGAGGTCATATCAGATGGATCACAACAAAAGGATCATATCAACGGTTCAGATCAAGGGTTCATGTCAAAGGTTCATATCAAAGTAAACGAATGAAAGTCAATGAATACGAATCATGAGAAATGAGTAATCAACAAATGAACCAACTGATAACGATGTTAAGAGAAGTGAGTATCCAGAATATCCATACCAATACGAAATGCAATTGAAATAATGTCTAAAATTAAGACTGAATATCCGTACATTAATGCAATTAAACGGAAAGCAAACGAATCAATGGACATTACGTTTCTTCAACGAATCTACACGGATTAGGGTTCATCACATATTTAGTAAGTTTCTACATTTAGTCAACATAGGGTTTAAACATATTAAATGCCATTAGGTTTAGGGTTTCTATTAAATCTCATTAATGACAAGGTAATTATTACAATTTAATGTTTGTATGTTAAGTTTTATAGGGCCAAAAAGGAAAGAAATAAAGGTCGATTAATTATGTTATAGGTCGTTGAACTCATTTCGAATAGTGTAGAAACAAGACTAGGGTTGAGTTAACATTAATTTACAAAAGAGACTTGATGAGACGAAAAGTGTTACGCTTTTAGGGGGTCATTTAAGCCCTAATTCGTATAAATGTGATCAAATATTGCCCTAAATCGTTCCTTTTGTCATTTTAGGTACTTTTGAGAGGAATGCTGGAAAACATGCATATTCGGACGTTTTTGGAGCATAAAAGTGAAGAAAACGACAAAGTCTCAAAAGATGAAGATTTACAACCTGACGGCGTCAGAAGTCACAAGGTGACGCCGTCAGAAAGCCTTGACAAAAGAGTGGAAACCAATTATCAAATGACGGCCCAGAGTAAATTTTGGATTTAACACCTGACGCCGTCAGGTGTTAGGAAAAGTAGGCCGTCAGGAGTAAAATTAAAGAGTGACGGCCCAGAAGGATTTATAAGGTGACGCGTCAAAAGTGGATCTAGGCCATCCGAGAAACCTAATGGCGGCGAGCTGACGGCGCCAGCCCTTATAACCTGACGCCGTCAGAGTGTAAAATCTATATATAGTTTTCTAGTTTTCATTCATTAGTGTGGAACTTTGTGGAGAACTTTTAGGGCAAACCCTAAAGACGAATTTTCTGTGACTTTTAGGGTTTCCAACCCTTGGAACCATAGTGCTTAATTAAAGATAAGTCTTCACTTTAATTCAATCAATATGTCTATGTGTTGGTTGTCTATCTATCTTGCTTATCTTTCAATTAACATGAGTAGCTAAATTCTCTAGTCTTTGCTTAGATCTAAGGAAACCTAACTATTAATTATTGGTTGATTGGTGTGTGTTGTTTTCAATTAACATGAGTAGCTAAATTCTCTAGTGTTTGCTTAGATCTAATGAAACCTAACTATTAGTATGTCAAGGCATACTAGGCTATTAGGGTAGTATTTTACGCATGAGCCACTGTTTACAACCCCTATGGTTGTGCCGTGCATGGCATAGGGCGAGATAAGAGCTCATAGAATTGGCGAGATATGTATGCCACTCCATGAGTTATTAGGAATACACCCTTCATCCACACAAGTAACATACATATCAATTAACCGGTAAAAGATAGTTAGGGAGTAATGAAATCTAAGTAAACACAATTTTCTCCATATTGTTTTCACAACCACAATAGTTTAGATATTTATTTATTTTAATTTGCATAAGTAGTAAACTTGGGTTAGTTGATTAACAACTAATTCTGCCCTTCTTCCAAAAACCGAGATTTTAACTGCTTTCCATAAAACATAAAAATACAAAAAGAATCTTCCTTCCACCCTTAGACCTATTAGAGTAGCTTTTCTATCCTAACGAACACTATTCCCTGTGAGAGAACGATCAATCCCCCGTACTTACCACTATCCTATACTACATCGGTCAGGTACACTGCCTGGTGGGGTTGTAAGCCTCTTGAGATCCCTCGAGAGGTAAAACCTGTTGTAAGGTCACAAAACCACGTCATCAAGTTTTTGGCGCCGTTGCCGGGGAATAGTTATTGTTTAGGTAGAATTTTTATTTCTTTAGGTCTACTCACTAGATTCCTTTCTAGCGAGATTTTTATTTTATTTTCTAGGATTTTCTTTAGTCTATCTTTTTCTTCGTGTTTTTGTTCGTAATCTTTACCATCTGTCATCATGGAAGGTGGTAATATCCATGATCCCAACAACCCAATTCAACCAAACCACCCACCACAACCAAACCAACCTCCTACACCCCGCACCTTAGGAGAGTATTCCCGACCTAGCCACCTAGGCTATCGAAACACCATTGAGCTCACTCAAGGAGCCAATGTCACTCCCTTGTGATCCGACACCATCCGGTTGGTGCAAAGCGGATGCGCATTCCATGGACTTCGTTCCGAAGATCCAAACCAACATCTCAAGGATTTCCTCAAAATCGTAGATTCCATAGACCTTGATGTTGCAACTCGAGAGACGACCCGATTGCGTCTCTTCCAATTCTCTCTACGGGACCAAGCTAGTCAATGGCTTGAGCGACTTCCCGCAGGATCCATCACCTCTTGGGACGATCTCACAACTCGTTTCCTTGCTCAATTTTTCCCACCGGGGAGAACTACCAAGGTAAGGAATGATATCTTGGCGTTCCAACAACGCCAAGGCGAAACCCTCTACGAGGCATAGACTCGATTCAAGGACTTACTCCAAAAAGTCCCTCATCATGGCATAGACCTTTGGCTCCAACTCCAAATCTTCTATGACCACATCAATCTCCATACAAGGCAAACCATTGACCAAGCGGCCGGTGGCAAGCTACGTGATCTAAATGCGGAACAATCATGGGATCTCCTAGAAGATCTTGCTCTATATGACAACGAAAGTTGGAATGATCCCCGTGATTTGAATAAAACGGTCAAGGCAATATCTTTGCCTTCGAATAATTCAAGCACTTCCGACCGTAGGATCATCAAACTTGAAGACCAAGTCAAGTTTCTCATGAAATCCTACAAAGCTCCTAAACCTTCAAGCCAAGTGAACAAAATCACTTCTTCGTGCGAATTATGTAGTGGTCCCCACGACACTCGTGATTGCATGGAACTCCCCGAACAAGCTTTTGCGGACTACGCATCCACGCGTACCGACGGAGCGGGAGATAAGTGGTACACTGTAACACCCCGAAAAAACCC
>LBNU01007692.1:31533-43525 GCA_014162995.1 Artemisia annua
TTCGAACATAGTGCATTTGGTTACCATTTCAGGCCAACTTCAAATGGGGCGTCAACTGCCAATAGATCTATTCACTAAATTCGCGTTCACTCGTAAGTGATTAATGGTTCATGATATGAGGGACTTTTGGCAAAGGTGTTAACTTAGGCAACAGTAATCAGGATAGCATACAGAAAAAAATACTTGTGTTCAGTTTTTATAGCATGTATCTCCCCACGGGATTTGAAAAATAGTAAAATGTGGGACTATGAACTCACCTTAGCAGTAGTAGTCTGAAATGCAATAGAATCAAATAGTAGGTGATAGCTCCGACGCGTGACCTAGATTAGTATGGCATAATTTAGTTTGCAGTTCTTGTTTGAGACTCGTTGAACGAAACTAAGTTTAAAAGTTTTCAAAATGTTTATGTTATAGTTGCTTGTGTGGCAGTATATAAGTTTGAAAATAGTTGGGTAGATATTAGCTTGCATTGGCTCTCGGAAGTGCTTAGGTATACATGTACAAGTAATAAAGAGTATCAAAAATAAATAAGTATTAGGTTCGTAAGTAATCAAAGGATGATGTATGGGAAGTAATCACAAGTAGATGATGGACGAAGTCGGATTATAAAAATATCGTTTGAAAGTATATATGAAAATATAACTATATATAATAAAAGTGTATAGAAATTATGTTCCAAATAATAGTTTTATAATAAGAGTTTGTAAAAAAAATACTCTTATAAGTTATAAGTGTAGGATAATAGAAAATCGGGCATGACCCATGTATTGCTTTAGTTTGTACGTGGTGACTAAATGTCTCAAAAATTAATAACCCGCTGTCAAAATAAATTCCGTTTAGTGTCATTATATGAAGTATTAACTAGTAATTCAAAGATTAAGATTTGATTATCGCTTATTATCCGTTTATAAAATATGTTTCGTAAGTTAGGGTAAGTCGTGAAAAAAATGTCGAGAATGAGTAGACGAGTGAGTCGTTAACAAGACACGAGGTAAGCCGATGAAAACAAGTAATTTGACTCGATTTGTAAAACAATCGCAATCTGAGTTTACATTCCACTTTACTAGTTTGTTTATTGCTACATATATTAACACCAAGTTTCGGCATGTGACATTCAGGTACAAATTCAACATTTTATTCTCTTTGTTAGAAAATAACCAGCATATGTGTAGAAATAAAGTGATTAGCTTCAATGGCTAGATTTGAGTATATATAGACTAACTAATGGTTCATGTTTCAGATTTTAATATTATGTTATGTGTTTATATTTGAAGCTTGAAAGATTGGAGCTACAACTAGACAAGCAAGCAGGGGCAGCGGAGGAGCGGGAACAAGCTGCCAAGGAGCGACAACAAGCTGTAGAGGAGCGAAGGGCAGCGGAGGAGCGGGTCAAAGACATTCACACATTGTTATATTAAGTTAGTAGTTATAATGAAAGTAAATGTTTGTCAAAATTGTTTTGCCAAGTCTGGACTCAAACGCACCCTATACCATGGCCTGTTGGGTTTTGACCCAATAGCAAACACATTCCACTCGAAGTTTTCATTAACAGGTTTATAGTTCTTCCCTTTTAACATATTTTGACACAAGAATGACTGGACACACCTATGCTCGAGTGACCAAGGCATGCGAGACCCGAACACTCTCGACCTCGCGTGCACGGCCACACCAAGCGCACCCTTACAGTGACCTGAGTGACTTTGACACACTTAAACGACCCAAAGACCACCACTGTGGTCGAACCACAGTGGGTTTAGACTCCATTCAAGGTCTAACCTCAAACATAACTCAAGTTTTAACAAGATCAAATCCCCAAATCAAATAAGCCAAACAATAAACTATATATAAGAACTTCCAATATGAGCCAATATAGATCTAGTTTGTTTACTCATTGTTTGCCACACAAGGTTAACAACAATAACATTAATCACACTGATACAAAATGGGTCGTTTGATTCATATTAACACAACCAAATTTACAGCTTGCAAAAATCAATCAAAACTACAAGTTTTATTAAAGTAATATTAAGAAATTACAAGGTGTAAGAAATTCGAGGAAACCCTTACAATAAGAGGAGGGGGATCGATCCGAATAAGAAGATAAGGCGAAAACGAAATGAAGCTTGAACCCGAACCGGCTAGCAACTCCACCACAGCTTCTCTCTTGAATACTTGATTTGTTGTGATTTGTTTGAGTGGTGGGTTGCGAGTGTGAGCCGATTGGATTTAAAAAGGATTAACACAAGGGAGGTAAGGCCCTCCCCAACTCGTTTGCCAGTCGACCTTGTAGCTTAAAGGAGTATATCTTCATCCTCATCTAGTCACCCCTTTTGGATCTTGTGTTGACTTCAAGGTTAAGACAAAGAGGTAAGTGTTAGGACCATCTTTGTTGTTATATGGTCATTGATCATCTCTGGGATATCATCAGGGTGTGGGGATCGATTTGCAGCAGAGGAAGAATGGAGGAGACAAAAGAGTGGAGGCGATAAAATGTGAGGAGAGGTTAGGGTAGGGATATAACCGGTCCCTTTTTTTTTTTTTTTTTGGTAATTTTGGGTATAATTGTTTAAGTAAAGTGTAGTCTTTAAATAAAAAGGGGTAAGGAGTTAGATGAAAAGTGAGGCGCGGAACTGCTCATGATTTCGTAATGCTCGAGGGGGATTAAACGAACCCCGTGTTTTATTGAATCCCGGTATTTAGTTATTCGACCTAAGCCATACTATCACGGTGTCGGTACGCGTGCGGTTTTAGTAACAAAATAGAATGTGAGCTCAACACATTGTTTGTTTGATAATAGTCATCGTTGCTTTACAATATAAATGAAAACAAAAGTTTATACATACACATGAGTGAAAATTTTGAATATAGCATTCATAATAAATTTTCCGAGTTTATAGGGATTTATTAACTTGGAAAATCTCGGGTTCTTACATACACTTTCAAACCCGAGCCAAACCCTTATTGAGATTCATATAACCCCTCATGGAAAAATCACCCCAACCTTAGGTGGAAGTCAAATCAAAACGCACCCCAAAACAATTCTTCCAACCCACCTAACCGGTTTCAACCCAACGGTAATTCCTCAAACCGTACCTTCAACAACAATCCTTCCAACAACTATGGTAGTACCAACAACTTTGAAGGATTGATGTCCAATTTTATGGCATCTCAAGAAGCTCGCATAGCTAAATTCACATCCGAATTCAATCAACAACAAGTAGAGATGACCAATAAAATTGACAACTTGTTGAAAGCCCTCAACAACCAAGTGCTATCACCCCCACAAAAGGACGCTAGAAACACCAATAGCGAACCACAAATCAAGGACCCCTCTTCATCCAAACATGTCCACTTCGTCAACGTTGTGACCATTAGACCAATTGATAGGAGTGAGAATGATAGTGAATCAAAGGATGAGAGTAAGGAATTAGAGGATGATAGGAAGGCTAAGGTTAGCGAAATAGAAGAAGTAGAGGAGGAGGATTACTTCAATAGGTTACCCACTAAGGAAGAGCGAGCATATCATAAGAATCTATTCGATGACTCCGAGACCCCATACATCCTAGGTAACCCAATTTTCAAGGTGGGCGATCCATCTAATCTCAACATACCATGCAACATCGGGCATTTGCATATTTGGAAAGCGTACATTGACCCTAGATCACCCATTAACATCATGACTAGAGCTCAATACAATTTGATAATGAAAAGTCAACTAGGGTATAGAGTGTTTCCCGATAAGGGATGGATTAGTAACTTCACGGGAAGAGTTAAAGGATTACCGGTTTATGTAGGAAACTTTACCTATGTCACCGACTTTGTGATTGTAGAAGATATCCGCCCAATAATCGATGCAAGTGTGACCCAAGTAGTCTTAGGCAAACCATTTATCGAGGTCTCTAGAATGACTCATGAACCTTCTTTAGGGATAGTCACATTTAAGGATGAGACCGATGAGGTGAACTACCAAATGCCGTATAAGATAGAGCAATACCAACACTTGTCAAACGTTGAGAAGGAGCTCAAACAAGCGGTCTACTATAGGAATGATGAGGACAGACGTCGGGGAGTAGACTATGTCATGAAAAGGATTTTCGGTTTCTATAAGGATTGTTTGAACTTAGGGCCCGAGTACAAAACCGGAAAAGAGGATGACTTAGGAACCGTGACCAACGACGAAGTCACGTAACGTACGGTGACTTTGAGTCTAGCTACAAGACTCGTAAATAAAGAAAAGTGCTTCTTGGGAGGCAACCCATGTTTTGTGTGTTTATTTGATTTTATTTGTTTCCGTATGAAAGTTATATTTCTTGTTAATGATTCATGCTTCAAACCAAATTGTGAAAATGCTTTATTTTGTTTTTAACTTCGTCTTAACTACATATAAAGGTATTTTGCAAAAGATAAGTGTAAGGGAAATCCAAATCGGTTTATAAAGAACGAATGAACATGAATCATAACAATGAAATTAACTTACATATTAGTACTTGTTTGAGTCAAATGATTGTATCGAGTCATAATGAATTTTTGCAGGAATTCCAGGAAGTAAGATCTAGTTTTTCCAGAATTTTTCCCGAAAACTTAACATGAGAATTCTGTCAGAACTTTCTGACGGCGTCAGGGTTAACACCTGATGGTGTCAGGCTAAAATTTTCTGCAATTTTTGAAAGTTTTGTATTTTTCCGGAAACCTAAAAAGTTTTGTCAATTCTTTAACTTATAATCTCCAGGAATTCTGCAAAATATTCATTCCACAAGCATTATATCTTATTATATAGATTTTACCGGAGATTTTACGCGAGGTTGGCCTTTATCTTTTTCAGGTTAACAGGTTATTTTGGACAAAAAGACGTTTATTATTTCGGAAGGGAAGCTTTGAACGTTCGTCTATCTTGGAAGAAGATCTAACCATGTTACATCATTATCCACAACAAACGATTCAGGGGAGTATTTGATTTCATTCTTTCATCTTATTTACTTTTACGTCTTTTATTTGAACATTGGGGACAATGTTCGATTTAAGTGTAAGGGGGGTAAATGAAAGCACCCTTGAGAATATACTTATGCTTGATGTTTTGCTTTGTTTTATAGTAAATTTGTAATAAAACCAAGAGAAATGTACTATAGGAATGATGAGGACAGACGTCGGGGAGTAGACTATGTCATGAAAAGGATTTTCGGTTTCTATAAGGATTGTTTGAACTTAGGGCCCGAGTACAAAAACGGAAAAGAGGATGACTTAGGAACCGTGACCAACGACGAAGTCACGTAACGTACGGTGACTTTGAGTCTAGCTACAAGACTCGTAAATAAAGAAAAGCGCTTCTTGGGAGGCAACCCATGTTTTGTGTGTTTATTTGATTTTATTTGTTTCCGTATGAAAGTTATATTTCTTGTTAATGATTCATGCTTCAAACCAAATTGTGAAATGCTTTATTTTGTTTTTAACTTCGTCTTAACTACATATAAAGGTATTTTGCAAAAGATAAGTGTAAGGGAAATCCAAATCGGTTTATAAAGAATGAATGAACATGAATCATAACAATGAAATTAACTTACATATTAATACTTGTTTGAGTCAAATGATTGTATCGAGTCATAATGAATTTTTGCAGGAATTCCAGGAAGTAAGATCTAGTTTTTCCAGAATTTTTCCCGGAAACTTAACATGAGAATTCTGTCAGAACTTTCTGACGGCGTCAGGGTTAACACCTGACGGCGTCAGGCTAAAATTTTCTGCAATTTTTGAAAGTTTTGTATTTTTCCGGAAACCTAAAAAGTTTTGTCAATTCTTTAACTTATAATCTCCAGGAATTCTGCAAAATATTCATTCCACAAGCATTATATCTTATTATATAGATTTTACCGCCGATTTTACACGAGGTTGGCCTTTATCTTTTTCAGGTTAACAGGTTATTTTGGACAAAAAGACGTTTATTATTTCGGAAGGGAAGCTTTGAACGTTCGTCTATCTTGGAAGAAGATCTAACCATGTTACATCGTTATCCACAACAAACGATTCAGGGGAGTATTTGATTTCATTCTTTCATCTTATTTACTTTTACGTCTTTTATTTGAACATTGGGGACAATGTTCGATTTGAGTGTAAGGGGGGTAAATGAAAGCACCGTTGAGAATATACTTATGCTTGATGTTTTGCTTTGTTTTATAGTAAATTTGTAATAAAACCAAGAGAAATGTTTGTTAGGGCAATTTTAGCGCCAATTTAAAATTTTTTACAACATTTGGAAGTGAAACCTTGATCTTAACGAGCGTCTCATGGATAGGAAATTGTATGACTAGCACAAAACCGTACCACTAAAAAATTTTTCACCCCAAATATGTGAGGTTCGCCCCTAGAATTGGTAGGAAAAGCATCCATCTTTGGTGCTATGATGTGAGTACCGGTAGTATTTAGATTCTAGAACTTGCGTTAGGACCATCTCAAATCCACAAGTGAGACTACATTCGTGTAGTTAAGATTTACTACATGATAAGAGGCATTAGGATTAACCCATTGTTTTACACCCGTATATTTGTTATAATTACATTGACTTCATTGGTCAAGTAATTCTCCCACACCCTTTGCGTTGTATCCATTTTTGGTACACGATACCCCTAGTACACCCCTCCGAGCCTATCCTTTCGTTTCGACCTTTGAGCATCTTACTCAAAGTGAGAATTTGTTTACACCCCACTAAATGTACACCCAAATCGCCTTAGCCTACCTTGTATGCACCCACCTTTGGTGCATTATTGTGAAAACATTTGTTAAACCCTTAGTTAATTATCCGGTCAATTACATGGTTGCTAAGTTAAGTCATATCCTTGTACATATTGTTTTGGGACGATTGGGACTCATGGGTAAAGTACTAGTGTAATGAAGTAATGGGGAAGAACAACATTATTACCCCCATACGTGCTAAATATTTAAAAAGTACTCCAAGTTTTTCGATTATCTTAATTCGAGTCATTAGAATAGTGATTGTAAAGTTATGTAAAGATTCAAGTGTAAGGGGAATGCAAATCCCCTATGATGTATTATTTTGGATGGTAGGGCAAGAGTGTATGAAAAAAAAATCGAAAAATCAAGAAAAATACAAAAAAATATGAAAAAGAAAGAAGAAAAACATACGGACTACCATCCCGTTTCCTTTTATGTTCCTTTTTAGTTTTTGTTATTTCATTTTTAGACTAAGATTGAGTCGAGTCTTGACTTAAGCAACGATGTAGAGTGCATGTATTTGATCATGATAATTAACTCGCCACCACTAAAATACCCTTTATTCCAACCAAACCGTGTTATCATATCCCTACACCTTACGTTACAACCCTTTATAAAGACCTCTTTGATAGTTTATATTAGGTGCTTACGCCTAGTGGAGGAGCAATTGATGCTTTCCCAAGCCTATGGTAATCTATTTGCTATGACAGGTAGTGAGTGTTATTTTCCGTTTCCATTTATGAGATATAAACTTTATGACATTTGAGAGATGTGAGAATCCAAACACTATTTGTGAGGTGCTAGTGTATGATTTCCGTGCTTGTTATGATTAGGGTCTAATAACTAATTGTTGTAATTACTTTTATATTCGTGTTAAATGACCCCTAACTCATATTTTGATTGGAATAAAAGCTCATTTGCTTGAGGACAAGCAAATCCCAAGTGTAAGGGTATTTGATGAGACGAAAAGTGTTACGCTTTTAGGGGGTCATCTAAGCCCTAATTCGTATAAATGTGATCAAATATTGCCCTAAATCGTTCCTTTTGTCATTTTAGGTACTTTTGAGAGGAATTCTGGAAAACATGCATATTCGGACGTTTTTGGAGCATAAAAGTGAAGAAAACGACAAAGTCTCAAAAGATGAAGATTTACAACCTGACGGCGTTAGAAGTCACAAGGTGACGCCGTCAGAAAGCCTTGACAAAAGAGTGGAAACCAATTATCAAATGACGGGCCAGAGAAAATTTTGGATTTAACACCTGACGCCGTCAGGTGTTAGGAAAAGTATGCCGTCAGGAGTAAAATTAAAGAGTGAAGGCCCAGAAGGATTTATAAGGTGACGGCATCAGAAGTGGATCTAGGCCATCCGAGAAACCTAATGGTGGCGAGCTGACGGCGTCAGCCCTTATAACCTGATGCCGTCAGAGTGTAAAATCTATATATAGTTTTCTAATTTTCATTCATTAGTGTGGAACTTTGTGGAGAACTTTTAGGGCAAACCCTAAAGACGAATTTTCTGTGACTTTTAGGGTTTCCATCCCTTGGAACCCTAGTGCTTAATTAAAGATAAGTCTTCACTTTAATTCAATCAATATGTCTATGTGTTGGTTGTCTATCTATCTTGCTTATCTTTCAATCAACATGAGTAGCTAAATTCTCTAGTGTTTGCTTATATCTAATGAAACCTAACTATTAATTATTGGTTGATTGGTGTGTGTTGTTGTTTGTTGGGATGATTGTTCCATCAATGTTAGGCTCAAGAAAACTGGCCAACCTCCTTTATGGTAACGTGCTTGAACGTCTTGGGAAACATGTAGCCAAGGCATACTAGGCTATTAAGGTAGTATTTAACGCATGAGCCACTGTTTACAACCCCTATGGTTGTGCCGTGCATGGCATAGGGCGAGATAAGAGCTCATAGAATTGGAGAGATATGTATGCCACTCCATGAGTTATTAGGAATACACCCTTCATCCACACAAGTAACACACATATCAATTAACCGGTAAAAGATAGTTAGGGAGTAATGAAATCTAAGTAAACACAATTTTCTCCATATTGTTTTCACAACCACAATAGTTTAGATATTTATTTTATTTTAATTTGCATAAGTAGTAAACTTGGGTTAGTTGACTAGCAACTAATTCCGCCCTTCCTCTAAAAACCGAGATTTTAATTGCTTTCAAAAAAATATAAAAATACAAAAAGAATCTTCCTTCCACCCTTAGACCTATTAGAGTAGCTTTTCTATCCTAACGAACACTATTCCCTGTGAGAGAACGATCAATCCCCCGTACTTACCACTATCCTATACTAAATCGGTCAGGTACACTGCCTGGTGGGGTTGTAAGCCTCTTGAGATCCCTCGAGAGGTAAAACCTATTGTAAGGTCACAAAACCACGTCATCAAGACTCAAGGTTCAATATAAAAATTAAAGTCGACCTTAATAAACTTACAAATGTCTATTAGGTTCGGTTATGTCAGAACAAGGGTCAAGCGACTAATTTCCAAAACTCTACAATTATTCTATATATTTCGACAAGATTTTATATAACGTCACAAGGGTCGAATTTTAAGTCATTAAAAAGGGTCGAATATACTGGGTCAAAATAAACAAGACAAAGGGTTGATATATTACAATATATGGTCGATTACAAAAACAGTATAAGGTCAAAAAGACAATAAAGATAAAACTAGGACCTGTGTGGTTGTTTCTTCTCGATCAGGCAACAAAAAAAATTGACATGTTCGTGCAACATGGGATTGATTTTGTAAAATGTTACATAGGGTCAACTAGGATAAATAAGGGTCGACATTTAGGTTCGGTCGAGACAGTTTTATGGGTCGATTAGATTGGGCCAGAATTAAAGATTAAAAGGTCGATTAATCATGTTGTGGGTCTGTATTGTGTTGACCAGAAAATCGAAAAAGAGGAAGCTAAGTCGACATACACAACAATAGGGCCGTATACATCAGTTTTTAGGCGTGACATTATTATAATTTCATGTGTCGATACGAACATGTTTAATGATCATATGTGACTTTCAATACTTATCAAAACATATTTGAATAAGCAAATGAAAAAGGAGTATCAAATACCTTGAGTATGATTAGGACTAAAGAAATAATCACTAAGAAAATTTGTTCCCCACACCTCGTTTGATTTATCAAAGAGCAGCAACAGTTATATGTCGATGTTGGTGTTTAGTTGTTGTTTTGTCGAATGGAGGCAAAAAGGGAAGATGGGTTCACGATTTATAATGAGCACAATCCAGGAGTGCATACAAGTATGTAACGTTAAATGTTAATGCTTTTAATGAATATTAACTTGGGCTTTGATGGGTCATAAAAGAAATAAGCGGTCAAGTGTTTTATGTTGGGCTTTTGAAAATAATAAATGGGTATTTGGTTATGAAAGGTTACATATAGGACTCATTACCCTCATTTATGATATTTAGTTTAGGAGTTTAAAAAAGTGCCGAGTGAATGGTTCGAAAGGAGTAAAAAAATAGTTAAACATTCGGTTATGCATTTAAAAATGAGTTGATTTAAATACGTTTTTAAAAGCTTTTGAATGTACCGAATGTTGTAAAGTTAAAATTTAGAAATTTAATTATCTTGTATATGCAAAAGTATCATATATATCATAGGTATAGTTTGTAGGTATTTACACATTTGGCACAACAATTTTTAAAATTCAAATTTATCAGTAATTTTAGGTTCCCGATTTTTAGGGTTTTACAACTCTTCCCGTCTAAAAAAAATTTCGTCCGCGAAATTGAAAAGAACCGAATAGAAACATACCAGATCACGAAAGGAATTAAAAACGATTCAAACGAACGGAAGGCTAGTTTTCTCATGACTCGATTCAGAAGGTTCAGAACATTTCAGATTCTTCAATAATGACTGATCATTTCAAACTGAATCCAACAGATACAGAACATATATATAACTGATAACAAATCACCATTAGGAATATAGGAAGATATGATGATAAGGACTAAATTCTGACTTAGATTTATTAGCATGTTCAAATCAGACATTCTAGAAATGTAACACAAAATAGAGAAATGCATCAAGACGTAAAATGAAAAGCATAAATGAAAAAAAATGAACCGAGGAATTCACAACAGCCAACCCACTTCTTCTTAGGACAGTCACCAATCTTATGCTCCATTGAACCGCACGCCTAGACTCAGAAAAATGATAAAAGTGCCCACTAAGAATAAACGAATTAGTGAAGACAAAAATCAAAGGTGAAGATCAAAATGTGAAAGAAGACAGTCAAAGCAGAAGGAAACGTCAAAGCATCAGAAAGCATCAAAGCAGAAGGAATCCTAATGTCTACCCGATCCTCACAGGTCATAGCCTAAGCTCTACAGGTCGAAACCTGTCTCTGATACCATAATTGTAACACCCCAAACCGGATAAGGGTCTAAAGTGTAACATTATGGTGTCAATTCAGAACATACAGCGCAAGCGGAAGACTTATCTCAATAAATTACAAATCCTGAGACGAAGAGGACTAATAAAACAAACACAAACAAAACTAACTTCTAAAAGAAATGAAACAATCAGACATAAATTTGAAATAAAATCCATGAATACTAAGGTAGGATTGGTCCACTAAAAAGCTCCTACTCTCATCACTCAATCCCAGCCTCCAACTTGATACCTGCCACAGGGAAAAGAAAATGCGACTGAGCTAACGCTGAGTGAATAGATATAAACATATGAAAGGTAACTGAACATAACGAATAAACAAAAAATCCAATGAGAACCTGCTGAGATATAAGGACATAAATATGAAGGGTCATATGAGAATGAAATTCAAAGAATAATTCATAAATGGTATAAGGGATAGTAACGGAAGTTGCTCAAGTACCAAAAAAATCAATCAAACATTTCATATGACAAATCATATACCGTCAATTCCTTTTTTCAAAAGTTATACAAGGAGGGGAGACCTCTCAAGTACCAAATGGAGTAGCTAACTCTCAGAAGTGAAATGGGGTGCATGGCACGCACAACCAATCACTAATCATTTCAGAACAGAACATTATGCCTAGGATGCATCCATATGCTCCCCTGCAAAACAGATTAGCACATACACTAGCTTAAGGCTAGCATATATACACAGACAATGGCCACAGATACAGATAAGGGAAACGACGTGGATCAATCACACTTCCACAGAAAGTGTCATGCCATTGGTGCCTCAATGACATGGCCATGTTACCTTCATGACTAGGGATAGTACCTTGAGC
>LBNU01007695.1:0-11623 GCA_014162995.1 Artemisia annua
TAGTTTAATTAGGCTTTAATTAATTAATTAGGTTTTTTAATTTATAAAAATCCACAAAAAGAACAAAAATATTTCTTTTTAATTTTTATAAGTATTTTAAGTCATTTTAGATTTTTAGAAAATAATTTTGTAATTTCTTAAGTTAATTTGTAATTAAAATATTGTTAGGATTAATATAAATAGTTTTTAAGTTAATTAAAATAGTTTTAATTAAATAATTAAATATTAAAATAATATAATATAATTAAAATATTTTCTTTTTAGTTTTTAATTTTCTTTAATAAATAAAAGTTTTAAAATTTTCATTTTTCAGTCCCTGTAATTTGGAACTTGTCATTTTTAGTCCCTGTAGTTTAGAAGTTGTCATTTTTAGTCCCTGTACTTTACTTAATTGCATTTTGTGTTATAAATTCGTTATATCTGTTTATTGTGAATTTTCATTTTCAATTCCAAGCAATCAGTAGTGTAACAATCAATCCAAATCTTTATCTGGTTACTTTCCTCAAATCACTCATTCCAGAACGTTTTCCAAAACACAATTTCAACCTCGTTGGGATTAAACGACCCGGGGATACACTATACTCCTCAGGATTTCATTGCATCTTGTCTCAAGCTTTCAGGGTTTATTTGTTACGGTTAGCCATTCACAAGTGGCTAGCTTGTGTGACAATTCCTGTTGGTTCTGAGACGAATCAGCTGTGATGATTTGCCAAAAATCATTAGGGTATTTCAACACACCGATGATTCATGTTCTAAGTGTTGAACTATCTCCACCCTTAGACCTAGATTAGAGTAGCCTTTAGCCTAACGAACACTATTCCCTGTGAGAGAACGATCAATCCCCCGGTACTTGCCACTACACTATACTACATCGGTCAGGTACACTGCCTGGTGGGGATTGCAAGCTTCTCGAGATCCCTCGAGAGGTAAAACGTAGTGCGTGTTGCAATTCACGCGCATCACATGTGCAACTTGCCCCTTTCTTAAGGATCATATATTCCATACTAATGGAGATTATTTGTGGTACTTAACTGCCACAACCCTTGCACTATTTGGTCACTTAAGTATATGGTTGAATTTCAGATATTGGTTAGGCATAAAGGAACATATTGGTGGCATTAACATTATCCATGTTGCTGCAAGTAAAGGACAGGTACTCTCATTTGCTTATAACTTTTTGAATTGTCATCAAGTCATATCGCCAACATTTATAGTTTTCAGGTTTATGTTGTTTTACACTATATTCTTTCCCCGAATTATGATATGGTAATGTTTTGGACACATCTTTCTAATGAAGTTCAGATTATCATTATCAGGGTAATCTTAAGGGAGAGTGGTTTTAGAACTGGATTATTTAGGTCTCATCATCTGATTAATGTGAAAAACGGTCCCTTTTTTAGTAAGTATTTATTTTGTTGTGCTACATTAACTCATGATTTTTTTTACAAATATCCACCTTATAAAAAGTACATTGCATCTTTTGTGTAGTTTTAGAAGAAGTATTTGACACAGTACATACAAAAGGATGGCTTTAGAGGAGTTTACCAAGTATATTTTTAATTCTAAGCGTCTATTGTGTGGAGCATTTCAAAATATTGATTACATTTAAACACCACTTAGGCTCGTACCGGGGATGCACGTGACCGGTGTGCTATATTTTGGAAACTTAAATTGTAAGCGTTTTTCTTTTACTCGCTTTCTCGAAAAGTAAAATGGCAGGTATATACGGCATTATGATTCTTACTTGATGTGATAACACCTGATGTTGTCTCCTCATGTGGCTCGCCTTTGTTGATGTGTTTTTCTTGTGATTATTTGGAGTCGAACTAAAATATCATATAGTTTTCTTCCAGGTTGTGTTTTAAACTGATATGCAGCAAGTGATTAAGACTTGGTTTTTGATACCTTGAGATTTGATCATATCTATATTCTTTTGGTACAGATTTTCTCTTGTGCATGAGGACAACATTGAGTTCAAGGAGTTTGGTGCGATTCTCAATTCTAAAGGCAGATTGGGGACGAGATCAACTTCATCAAACCCCATCTGTTTTTGTTTGAGTTATTCAAAGGCAGTGACAACAACAAGACTTACAGTGACGTCAATGGTGTATGTTTTACTTTCATTTATGTTCAAGTAGTTAATAAAGTTGGCTTGTATCTTTTTAGATGTGTTGTTTTCAAGTGTAGTCACACAGTAGGCAAACTCAATGTATCAACGAAATTTAGTTGTAAACTTGTAATGTCAATGGATCTTCCTTATTTGAATAAATACTATATTCAGTTCGGAATCGAAGAGCAACACATTCATTCATGGCTGAAATTGTCTAATAAAAAGGTTTTTTATTTTATTTTATTTTATTTTATTTTATTTATTATTTTTTTTATTTAATATCTTTTAATCATATAGAGCCATGTTTTTAAGTAAAAAACCGGGCTCTATAACTAGAATAGAGCCGGTTTTTTAAACCGGGTTCTATATGCACTTCAAATAGAGTCCCATCCCTTTGAGCCCTTATGTAAAACCGGGCTCTATGATCATTTCCAACCGGGCTCTATGCCTTATTTTGTAGTAGTGTTGTTGGCCCAACACTAAAAAAGTTCAACGATATAGGTATGTGATAGTCTCTTTATATCAAACCTCATCAATGTTTACTCATAGATATTGTATTTTAAATGAAATCTCATTAGGAGCCGGCTTATATCTTATAGTTACTATATTAAAGTGATAATTTTGACTTGATAGTTCTTTTAGTGTATCAGTTAGTGTTTATCTGATGATTATATTGGCTACCATATACTGTATTTTTAAAGTCATTGCAACATATAACTCATACAGATTCTCTTATCTTGGTCTCTTTATATTTGCAGTTAGAAAGTTAGTATATATATATATGTACTCAAGTTTGGATTATGTATCAGGTGCTTGAAATATTTCAAGTTTTTGCTTTTATTCGGATTTTAGTGATACTTGTGAAGTACCAATTTAGCTGTCAAGTTCAGCTTATTTTTGTCCACATGTGTTGCACCAAAGTAATATCATGTGTAAGTTAAGTTACTATCGATGTTTCCCTAAAGAAATCACATATGCAATTCTTGCCGGATCTTTCTCCTAAAGAAATCACATATGAAACAAAAATTTATCATGCAGCAATGTGCATTGCAAAAGGATGGGAGTTTTGTAGCTCTAAACAAGTCACATGTGAACTTTGAGGGAATTACTATTGTTGCTTCTTTATTAGTAAAATCTCATTTATGTAATAGTCAATATCTTAATACCCTCTTGGAGGTCAAATTACTGTATGGTACGACAATAAGTTGAAAAGTTCATGAGGTAGTTTTTTGTGTTTTCTAATTTATCAAAATTCATAATTAATGTAATGTTTTATTTTCAGTTTCACTAAATATTTTTATATGTTCTTTGATATATGTTAAGAATTTCTGCTTCAGTTGAATTATCGCATGTTATAACCGTTTGCAATTGCATTTGGATCTTTTCGCGTTCTATTTTGAACGTTACACGAAAACCTTACCACAATATCACATATCGTTAATTGTCTGCCGTTAGGAATTTTCGTTGCTATGCACGGGTACTCGTCTAGTTTAATAAATGTTCTTAGGCGTAGTTTCAACGTAAAAGGTAGTTTATTAAATTCAATGAGTTAAAATTTTCACAATTGAATATGTTGTTGAAGATGATAAATGTCTGACTTCTATTACACCATCTTTATGTGCAGAGCCGTATTTAAGGATGTGCGAGACTTCAAAATATACTTCACGTTAAATATTCAGACCTCAAAATTTACTTCCAACAAAAAATCTTAATGTAATATAATTTTATGTTCTAAATATTTGTTAAATTTGAAGCTATATCATCAAAATAATATGATTTTTTTTTCAATGGTTAGTATAATAAATCTATGATCGTCATGATTAGTGATCACATAGCTAAAAAAAGAGAGAGCTCCATTAGCTTAGCTACGACACTCACATTTCAAGTGTTCTCGTTCATTTCTTTATACATGACCATTTTAAATAAATACTTCTCCATGAAACAAAGTATGACGTTAGTCTAACATCTGATAACATAAGCAGATAAGAGTTTGAGTCTGAGAGTTTTCAAGTCTAACAAGTTATATGACAAGAGTCTTCACAAAGTAGATATAAGACTTTATAAACAGGACTTTTTGGTACTATCATGCATATATAGTCTTCAAAAGTTAATTCTTCGGAGTACCATCGAGTGTAGTTTACATCTTTTGGTTCAAGCAATGAAGAATCATCTTCATGTATTCTAAATAAATTGCGAAAACGTGTAGGATGTGTTTAGCCTTTTCTTAAAGGTCAAAATATCAAAGATGCAGCAAAATACATGAATTGTTAACATGATTGCTTCAAGAACACTGGGTCAAATTTGCACCAAAACACAAGCTTTATGCATGACATTTCTGCCCAAACACACAAGAAACTTGTGGTTCAACAGCCATTGCATTGCACCTAAATGATTAACCATAATTCATGTTCAAAAACACATAAAAGAAACCAGAAGTGTTACTAAACGCAGATTTGCAAGCTAAAATGTCTCAAAGCGGTCACATAGGTCTTTTCCAACAATTGGGAGAAACAAAAAATAAACTAAAAGATAAACAAGATCCAACGACATGAGACTAACATCTAGACTGTACATGTGATAACAAGCTTTTATCACTGTCTGAATAAAACTTGAACGGTTCGTTTTCTGTCAGTCGCACTGCACAGCAACAAGTTTTTGTACAATTGTTCTTCTAAAATAAAAAAAGACAACTGAAACTTCAAGATTCTGTTAAAACCTTACAGTGACTAGTCTCGAGCCCAAACTCAGATTTTTGTTCACTGGACCATGGACCAGCTTCATCAGATGATGTCTCAACTGGACCATTTTGTAGGACCACTGAACCTTCACCAGACCAACTCTCAGATAACTGTTGTTCAATCAAGATTGGTGTACCAAATAGCATGAACACGGGTTTTCTCTTATCTTTTTCGTTGTCTTCAGTCTTTTTCAAACTCGGTTTCCCCATTGTTAGCAAGCAAGAATCTTTTTCTTTTTCATTGGTTTCTTTAATTGGTTCGAGTGTTTTTGAGGAGACTCTTCTCAACGGGTCGTTATTTAACAACCCATATGGTAAATTTTGAATTTTGTTGAATTCAGGATGATGATTATTATTTAATCCTAACTGAGAAGAGTTATGCCTGGCTCCCTGGATGCTTGCGGGAATGTTGTTGTTAGAGATAAGTGATGAAACGGCGGGGAACTCGGGAGGTTGGGGGGCCCGGAGTTTCTTTCTTGGAGGTGAAAATGGCCGAATATGCATTGTATTTGTAGACATGTTTGAAACCATTTCAACCAACCATGGGCTCACTCGCTTCACGTTTTGTAGCAAATCTGGTTCATCCCACGTCACCTTCAATTAAAATTAACAAAAGTTAACATCTAAAATAGGAACATTAAACAAAACGAAGTATGCAATTTGCTGATAAAACTTTCAAGATTTTGTATGTGTGTGGGTGTTCATATTTATAAAAAATCAAGAACATGGTCGAAGGACTACATAGGGTCTTCCATAATACAAGGGGATGTTTAAATAGTTTTCAGATTATTACAACTTATAGTAGCAAGGATAAGCTTTTACTGTTTGGATACATAGATTTGCATGCTTCTGCTTATGAATATCAAACCAAGGGTTAAATAATTAGTTTTTTTTTACAAGCATAGCATCTTAATTCTTAAGTCATATTATCTGAGAATTATAACTATATTGTCTAGTTATAAACATACAACAAACATATTTTTTGTAAAACCTACAAGAAAATTTGGAAATCTATACCTGAAGGAGCCTCCATGGAGAATTAGGCCAACGAGCTTGATCACTGGCATCAACCGAAGAAACAGTCCCCATGAACCAACTTATTCGCGACGAATCCTCAGTCTCAAAAGCCATCTTGAACCTCATCCCTGCGCACCATTGAATCCTCATTGCAGCCTTGACACTCGAAGCCTTTACACAAAACTCAGGAGTACTTGCTCGTGGGTAGTAAAATACCTCAAATGGCTTACCATTTGCTGCTAGCTTCGCAGCTTCTATCACAGATTCACCAGTAAATTTCCCTTTCGAGTCCTTAGATAACTTGATATTATTCTCATCTTCCCTTATGAGCCCACAATATCCACTACCAACACCATTGCCTCCTCTTTTTGCCCTTCGGACCCCGACACACAAATCACCATTATCAGCTCTAAGAAACACAATCGAATCACCAGCCACAAGCTTCTTATTGTTCACGAAATTACTCCAACCCGTGGTCAAAAGATGGCGTCGTGGGGTCCCTCTATAAATATGCCTAAACTTCCAAATCTGCCCATGAACATCCTTAGCCAGAATAGTCTGCACCGGTGGATCAGCCGCGTAATCCAGCTTAGGAAATATAGTCTCAGCACAATACCTTGGTACCGAAAATCCACCACCATTATTAGCATCCGATTGAGTCAATGTCTTTGCAAACGACGTTGGATTTTCTTGATTTTCAACGTTTCCATTCTTATTTTGACCATATCCCAAAACACCATCATCATCAGAACCAAAATCATTGTGATCTTTTAATGGGAGGAGTCCCATTTTAGCATAAACCTCATCAGTGTCGGGATCCGCCATAAACTTAATGGCCGACACTCGACACAAAACATAAGGCGGGATTTGTGGGAAATCACCAAAATTCACCTTCCCTGACGCAGCATGTTCAGCATGGCCTTGAGGAAAATAAAAAACTTTTGAGTTTAACAACGGCATTTGTACCATACCGCCAGCACAAGCATGCCATAACTGTGAATCCAAGCTTTTTTCCACTACACTATTTGAAGGTTTCACAATCAAGCCCATGTTGAACTGTAAAATCACAACATCAGAAAAACATGTAAGTCTATGCAACATAAACAATTCACAAGCAAATATGCTACACAAACTACTATACTAAATAAAAGCACTTGATAAACTTTTTTACTAGATAATGTATCTTTAACTATTTTCTTGGTTTGTTTTACATAAAATCTAATAAAGAGCAAAACAAATGACAAAAATACCCTTAAAAACTTTTTACATGTCTCAACTATAATTAAAAAGTAACAAAGGGTAATTTAGTCTTTTTAAACTAAAACTGGGTCATAACTTATAAGTTAGATATCCATTAAACTAACCCTAACATATAGCAACATGGCGTAACAGAACAACAAAAAATCCCCTGTTTCATTGCCACAAAATCCTGCAATTCCTAGAGTAAGTGATAACCAACCAATATGATGTAAACTAAACCATAATTCCATAATAATTAAACAAAAGGGTACCCATAAAATAAGATAAAAAGTACCTTAAATCAAGAACAATGAACACAGTGATGATATCTAAACCACCATTAACATCAACAAGATTATGATAAAAAAAAAATTACGGAGTATAAAAGTTTTATAGCATGAGACAATGAGTTATTAAAGACAGTCGAATTTAAGGTAAAACAGAGAGACAAGACAGAAACAGTCACCTTAAAATTACGGTAGCCGACCAGACGCTTGTAAACCAACAGACAAATATGAATTATGGCATATGATGTTTGTGTTTAATGTTCATACATATATTATATATAGAGAGAGATTTTATAGATATAGAGAGAGAGTTAGAGTAGGAGATGACTTTGAAATACCAAACTTCCAAGTATTTCGGTAAGGACTCTGCTGCTCTACATATACTTCATCCCTATTTATTGTTTTTTAATTTTTTTTTTGAACCTAATTTATTGTTTTTAAACGAGTTTATATGTAAACGTGTCTTTTCATATTTATATATTTGGCTATCTGGTTTCAAAGTTTTACAATATTTTATAGGGTTTACACTTACACTTATTAATTATAATTGTATAGTTATACTAGTTATAATACCCGCGCACGTGCGGGTTTTTTTTTAAATTTTTTTTAAATGATATATTTTTGTTTATTAAAAAACAAATAATTTAATCTTTAAATTTGTTTTGTTGATATACTACATAAGTAGAAGATAAACACAAAAGATAAAGATAAGATGCAACTAACCATAGGATTAAACTTTTTAAATGATTATCTTTAATAATAAAAAATTATAATTAAAATCATAATAAAAAAATTATTACTAAAAAAGGAATGGTTCCATTTTTTTAAATGAAAAATTCCCAATAGAGGTTTTGTTTTATTATATAAAAGATTACTCAACATTTTATTAAAACAATTAGCTAATGCTTTCATGCTATCGTTATTTTCGCCGAACATACCCAAAGGCCAAAGGCAAACTTAAAACTCACAATATATACATAACACATAATTCATATACAGACATACAATGTCTATTCAAGATTTGAACGCATAATCATTTAGTTGAAGGATTCTGATAAGAACACCGTTAGATTATAAGAATTTTGATTAATTACATAGATATAAAGGAACTTTGCAAGTATATTACTATGTTGTACGGATAATTACAAATGCTTAAAATGTCCGACATATTGGTGTTTGATGTAATTGTAAGTTTGTAACTCTATAAGAATCGTGAAATAGTTAAAGTTTCAAAGTGCAATGTTTAAATTTAAAAATATAAAGTGATTAAATCCGGTTGTCAATATTTATTAAATATTGAATATGATAAACACAAACAGAACTAATACTTATGTTTCAAAGGACATTATCTAAGAGTGCTCTGTTTTTCTTTTAAATTAAAAATTGCATTTAATGGACATTAATAAAACTTATAAATCATCATAATTAAATATGATTTTTAATTAAATAAACTCAAAGTTTTTTTTATAATGACATTACTTTGCTTCAAGAGCACTTATTAGACAAACCTTTTTATAAAATAAAACAAGAGTTGACCAAAACAAGGTTTTAGTGTTTAGTTTTACTTTTGTTATAACTTACGACTAAATGACTAATGCAGGCTAATTAAGTTGGATTGTGATACGGGAGTCTCCATCATGTAAGGGGGTGATATCGGACGGATAAGTTTAATGCCTTTTTTTTTTTTTTTTTTTTTTTTTTTTTCTTTTTTTTTTTTTTTTTTTTTTTTTTTTTTTTTTTTTTTTTTTTAACTACAAAATTGAATAAACACTAGCAAGAAGCTAGAAAAAAAATTACAAAATAGCAAGATTTGGGTCTTTCATCCAAGTTATCCAATTGAACTTGGATTTACAACGATTAGAACACCAATCATAAGATTGCGACACAATATTATCAAAAACTATCGCCCTTCTAGAAATACTAGAACCAAATAACAGTTTAATGCTTATAATATATGCAAACAGATAAGTAAGCTTGATTTGTTACTTATTAGGGTTCTTCTAAGTTTGTGAAGGCTCCGTGAAAAACTTGGCTAAACAAAAACAAAATAACAGTTAAAAGGTACCATGAGAATCTTTTATATAATAAAAGAAAACCATAAGTGACCACTTTTGTATTTCTAAAAATTATATATTTTCTTATTAAGTAATAATCCAATTATTAGTATATTTTCAAAATAATTTTTTTTTGAACGGCAACTTTATTAAGAAAAAAACTAGCGAGGAGCTAGAATAAACCAAAATTACAAAATAGCTAAGAAAGGGCTTAGAAGCCAACCAATCCAACTAATGTTTTTCTTAGATCTAGAATTACACCAAACAAAAGCTTGAGTAATGATATTATCAAAAAGCAACGCCTTCGAAGGAATGTTAGAGGAAAATATCGACTCATTGCGAAAATTCCAAATGTGCCACCAAGTAATCAAGAACGTAGCTTCCAAGTATTCCTTTACCACTTTCCTTATCTTGAGAGAGTCCATCCAAAGTAACCAATCTTGATAGGACGAGAAGAATGTAACCGGTAACCCCCACCAAGTGAATATCTTCCTCGTTATATCCCGAACTACATGACAAGAGAAAAACACATGTTCCGTAGATTCAACATAAGAATTGCATATCGGACAGCTAATAGATGACAATTCCATACCTCTCAAAGACATATTAAGTTTAGTTGGAAGTTTGTTCTAGGTTAACCTCCAAGCAAAAACGTTAACTTTAATCGGCACCAATCGAAGCCACCGAGTAGGACTCCGTCTACGAACACAAAGTTTATCCTCTATATATCTTCTCGTCGAAGCAACAGAGAAACATCCCGTAACATCCAAAGGCCATGTCCAACAGTCTGGTTCATCCCGTAGAACAACCGAATTCATTGCTTGAGATAAATGTTCAATTTGAGTATTTCTGCCCCACCTCTTGGATTCCTTCGTAATGAACTCAACAACCCATTTACCAGCTTCTCTTTCACTGAAGTTTGCTTGTTGGATTCCAAAGCCAATAATCTAGGGAATTCATCTTTTAACAATGTATCATCCCTCCAATAATCTAACCAAAACATAGTGTTACCACCATCCCCCACACGTCTAATGACATTCAACATTAAATCTACACCTTTTTGTTTTAATTGATGAATACCATGAATACAAGCTATCCACGTAGATGATTTATCATGACGTGGAGGCTAATCACAATATCCATGAGTGCCATGGATAGCCTTAATAATCCTCACCTATAAAGCGTCTTGTTGCGTTTTGAATCTCCACATCCATTTGAGCAAGAGAGCTAGATTCATATTAAAAAAAACTCGAGACCCCTAAACCACTAACCTCTTTATTTGCCAACACTGTATCCCAACTAATCCAAGCTAACTTGCGTTCCCCCATTTTGGACCCTCTAAAGAAATTACTTCTTAAAGATTCGAGCTTTTTCAATACACCATTCGGGACTTTGTATAAAGAAAAATAATAAGTCGGTAAGGATCCAAGGACCGATTTAAGAAGAGTCAAACGACCCCCAACAGAAAGGGTTCTAACCTTCCATTTGGATAATTTGGCCACAATTTTATCCACGACGATGTCCCAATCTTGCAATCTAGACATACTCGATCCAATTTGCACTCCTAAGTATTTGAAAGGAGTTTTGGAAGCTTCACAACCTATAAAGTCTGCCCTTCTCACAACCTCATCATTTTTAACACCACCTATTCCCACAAGACTACATTTGTGAAGATTAATTCGTAAACCAGAGGCCAAGTAAAAACATTGTAGTATTTGAACTATTGATGAGGCGAAAAGTGTACCGCTTTTCGGGGGTCATTTAAGCCCTAAATCGTATTTATTTGATCAAATATTGCCCTAAATCGTTCATTTTGGCATTTTTGGTACTTTGGAGAGATTCTGGAAAAGGAAGCATTTTGGACGTTTTTGGAGCATAAAAGTGAAGAATTCGACAAAGTTCTAAAGTCTGCTGGAATAGTACCCATGACGGCGTCAAGCTTGGATGTGACGTCGTCAAGTCTTGATAAGCCAGAATGGATTTTGGGAGATTAAAGGGGGACGTCGTCAAGAAGGCCATCAAGAAACCCTAAGCACGGCGAGGTGACGGTGTCAAGGCTACAACGTGACGCCGTCAGATCTGTTTTCCTATATATATTCTCATAATTTTTAGTCATTAGTGTGAAACTTTTTAGGGAGAAACCCTAGACGAATTTTAGCAGCTTTTTCAAGGTTTTTTT
>LBNU01007695.1:31751-45413 GCA_014162995.1 Artemisia annua
CACCTTACATTACAACCCTTTGGAAAGACCTCTTTGATAGTTTATCTTAGGTGCTTATGCCTAGTGGAGGAGTAATTGATCCTTTCCCAAGCCTATGGTAATCTATTTGCTATGACAGGTAGTGAGTGTTATTTTCCGTTTCTATTTATGAGATATAAACTTTATGACATTTGAGAGATGTGAGAATCCAAACACTATTTGTGAGGTGCTAGTGTATGATTTCCGTGCTTGTTATGATTAGGGTCGAATAAATATTTGTTGTAATTACTTTTATATTCGTGTTAAATGACCCATAACTCATATTTTGATTGGAATAAAAGCTCATTTGCTTGAGGACAAGCAAATCTCAAGTGTAAGGGTATTTGATGAGACGAAAAGTGTTACGCTTTTAGGGTGTCATTTAAGCCCTAATTCGTATAAATGTGATCAAATATTGCCCTAAATCGTACCTTTTGTCATTTTAGGTACTTTTGAGAGGAATTCTGGAAAACATGCATATTTGGACGTTTTTGGAGCATAAAAGTGAAGAAAACGACAAAGTCTCAAAAGATGATGATTTACAACCTGACGGCTTCAGAAGTCACAAGGTGACGCCGTCAGAAAGCCTTGACAAAAGAGTGAAAACCAATTATCAAATGACGGGCCAGAGAGAATTTTGGATTTAACACCTGACGCCGTCAGGTGTTAGGAAGTGTAGGCCATCAGGAGTAAAGTTAAAGAATGACGGCCCAAAAAGATTTATAAGGTGACGGTGTCAGAAGTGGATCTAGGCCATCCGAGAAACCTAATGGCGGTGAGCTGACGGCGTCAGAACCTATAACCTGACGCCGTCAGAATGTAAAATCTATATATAGTTTTCTAATTTTTATTCATTAGTGTGGAACTTTGTGAGAGAACTGTTTAGGGCAACCCTAAAGACGAAATTTTCTGTACTTTTTAGGGTTCCAACCCTTGGAACCTCATGCTTAAATTAAGATAAGTTCTTCACTTAATTCAATCAATATGTCTATGTGTTGGTTGATTATCTCTTTTGCTTGTCTTTTAATTAACATGTGTAGCTAAATTCTTCTAGTGTTTGCTTAGATCTAATGAAACCTAACTATTAATTATTGGTTAATTGGTGTGTGTTGTTGTTTGTTGGGATGATTGTTCCATCAATGTTAGGCTCAATAAAACTGGCCAACCTCCTTTATGGTAACTTGCTTGAACGTCTTGGGAAACATGTAGCCAAGGCATACTAGGCTATTAAGGTAGTATTTAACGCATGAGCCACTGTTTACAACCCCTATGGTTGTGCCGTGCATGGCATAGGGCGAGATAAGAGCTCATAGAATTGGAGAGTTATGTATGCCACTCCATGAGTTATTAGGAATACACCCTTCATCCACACAAGTAATACATATATCAATTAACCGGTAAAAGATAGTTAGGGAGTAATGAAATCTAAGTAAACACAATTTTCTCCATATTGTTTTCAAAACCACAATAGTTTAGATATTTATTTTATTTTATTTTTGCATAAGTAGTAAACTTGGGTTAGTTGATTAGCAACTAATTCCGCCCTTCCTCTAAAAACCGAGATTTTAATTGCTTTCATAAAAAAATATAAAAATACAAAAAGAATATTCCTTCCACCCTTAGACCTATTAGATTAACTATTCTATCCTAACGAACACTATTCCCTGTGAGAGAACGATCAATCCCCCGTACTTACCACTATCCTATACTACATCGGTCAGGTACACTGCCTGGTGGGGTTGTAAGCCTCTTGAGATCCCTCGAGAGGTAAAACCTGTTGTAAGGTTACAAAACCACGCATCAACACACAATTAATTGTCTGCTTTCTATTTTTAGTAAGAAAAAGAGAATTTAGTAGGGGAATATTATATTTGAGTGGTTCCACTTTTATTAAACTTTGTAATTATTGTCTCTCTGACAATAATTTTGAGACGGAGGAAATATCATTATACTACTCAACTAATCAAATATCATCTATTTAGTTGGTTGAAATAAGAAATAAACAATTATTTTAAGGGAGGTGATTTGCACACCAAATAAATTGATGAGGACACCACAATATTACACCCCTAATGCATATGTTACAACATACCATGTGCATAATTGTGGTGTCTCATCAATTTATTTAGTATGCAAATCAACTCCTTTATTTTAAAGGAAGTGATATGTACACATTTGATTTTACTTTGCACACAATTTTTGTCCTTATTTATTAATTTTATATGTACAAAGTAAAATGCTATGTGTAGACATATCAATACCCTTATTTTAAAGCATCCACAGGTATATACTAATTTTAGGACGGATATATAAGGTGACAAGTGTGCCAATTAAAGAAGGAAAACAAATACGTAGTATTCCATTTCCCAACACATATGATCCAACAGCCATGACACACCACCCATACCCATTAATATCCTCCTCCTCATTTTTTTATTATTCACCCATTTCCAAATTGCGTAAAAATAAATGTTGATATAATCGCCATAGGCATACAACAATATTAAAGAATTACAGTTATGCTACGACTACGATGTTTATTAACAACAACAACAACTAGTTCATTTCATCAATTCCCAACATTGTCATCATCATCGTATTCAGCTAGATCATCGTCATCATCGAAGGTGAAAACGATGTCGTATTCGACAGAATCATCATCAAATAATAATAAGAAGAAGAATAAGCTGTTGTTTCGTCAGCTGTTTGAGAAGGAATCATCAACTTATACTTATTTGTTGGCTGATCACTTTCATCCTGATAAGCCTGCTTTGGTTAGTTTTATTTTTTTTTTACCAAGATTCATTTTGAGTGTTAATTATGATTTTAGCTACTAGCTTTAGGTTTGCATTATCAGGATAGTTAGAAGAATTTAGGTTATGTAGTCTGAACTGAATTGGGCACAATTTGTAGCAGATTGGGATGTTTGAAAATTAATTGATACTGTATATTTTATAAACGACTTATTTTAAAAGCCCAAGCCCCTATAAGCCTCCATAAGCCCTTCACCAAACATAACCATAATGTCTGCGGAATTGTGAAATGTCAAGGGCGCGTTTAGTTGGAAAAAAAATTCTCTTGTTTTCTATACCTCATTTTGTAGAAATTTGGTTGGGAAATTTATCTCCAAAAAACACTTGAAGATATAGAAAACGCTTTTATTTGATGTTTGTATTTTCTGTTTTAAAGAAGGAAAGGGAGGGTGTTGCGTTACAAAGGAAAACATGGAAACAACTAAAATTTGTTTTATAATTTTACTTGTTAAGTTAGGAAACAGGGAATTTGTTTTGTGGAGAATTTTTTGGAAATATTGGATTTAAAGGCGATCTCTGTTTTATTTGTTTTGTACAAAACATTTTGTGGAAAACATATGGGTGCGTTTAGTTGGAGAAAAAATTCTCTTGTTTTCCATCTCTAGTTTTGTAAAAGTTTGGAAGGGAAATTTATCTCAACAAAACACTTGAAAATATAGAAAACGCGTTTAGTTGATGTTTGTATTTTCTATTTTGAAGTAGGGAGGGAGGGTTGTGGGTTACAAAGGAAAACAACTAAAATTTGTTTTGTAATTTTCTTTGTTAAGTTAGGAAATAGGGGATTTTGTGTTTTGCAAAACATTTTGTTGGAAAACGCTTATTTGAACGCGATCTCTATTTTCCTTGTTTTCTACAAAACATTTTGTAGAAAACAAGGGTGTTTTCTCCCAACTAAACGCACCCATATATATGTTTTCTTCTAACTAAATGCAACCTAAAAATTATTTTTTGTCTACTCAACAAATACAATAAATATATTACAGTAGTATTTTTATTTGTTTCTAGAAATGGATAGCTATTTTGGAACAAATAAAAATTGTAAAGTGGACGGTAATGATTTTGGGACGGAGGGAATATGACTATGTTAAGTCATTCTGATACATTATAGGTGGATAGTGTTTAGATATTACTGCCGTTTTCTGTTGCTGTAGATCGGGTTTCATTGAGAGCATATAGATTGGATATAAGGAGTTCTGTAAATAAAGTCAAAGACTCATTATTTTGAATGGAAACTTTAAATTTAAGATGCCACACTTTTTTGTTATGTTGCAGTTGGTTGACCCTGTAGATAGGACGGTGGATAGGGATCTCTCTCTTATAAAAGATTTGGGATTGAAACTTGTGTATGCAATCAATACTCACGTGCATGCCGATCATGTCACTGGAAGCGGTTTGATCAAGGTATGAAATGAATATTACTTATACTCTGTGCTAATTCTGATTAGAAACAGTAGTTGACGATAACTGTATGATATGATCAATATTTGCAGACTAAAGTTCCTGGTGTCAAGTCTATCATATCTAAAGCAAGCAAAGCCTCAGCCGATATTCTTGTTGAAGCTGGTGATAAAATTCAATTTGGTGATCTTTATTTAGAGGTATTGAAATTCAAGATAAGTTAGAAATGGTTTACTTGATGATTTTACTAAAATCAACTACCAAATATAGGTGCGGGCAACTCCAGGGCATACGGTAGGTTGTGTAACATATGTTACTGGTGATGGACCTGATCAGCCTCAACCAAGAATGGCGTTTACTGGTGATGCTTTGTTAATACGTGGATGTGGAAGGACCGATTTTCAGGTACAGTAGTATAATTTGGAAACTAGTAGCAGCATAAATGGGATAATTTATAGATGATAGTTATCATTGATAATCTTCGTATTGCAGGGTGGAAGTTCGCAGCAGCTGTATGAATCTGTCCATTCACAGGCAAGAATTTATAGATTGACAAGTTAACGACGAAAGAATACACATTTTGTTCTTAAGTTTTTCTTCAATGAAGCTCAATACTTTTGTTGTGATCTGTACAGATTTTTACATTGCCAATGGACACATTCATTTACCCTGCTCATGATTACAAAGGGTTCACGGTTAGTGCATCATTTCATATGGTTTTCTGATAGTTACATATGCAAAGTAGATATTTATGGAACCCTTTGGTTTTCAGGTTAGCACCGTGGGAGAGGAGATGCTATACAACCCTCGTCTTACAAAAGATCAGGTAGTCAGATGCAATTTTATAAGAAAAAACTAGAGTTGGTATAATGGGTGTGTTTGGGTTGAATAATGGGTCAAAACGGGTATTTTTTTAAGGCGGATCAAAATAGCTATCAAGTTGGACTGACCCCATAAACACTTCTTTCTACATTTTCTTGAATTTGAGTACATAACTTAGGCGCTGACTATCCAGAATAGTCCAACTCTTTGGACCCATTAAAATTAATACATAACCCAAACGACCCATTTATAGGAAAACATCATATTTTATTGATTCACACACTCAATGAAAATCAAAATCCCATGTAGTAAATGTATGTTCACAACTAAAATTGTATCTTTACAAGCTTTTTTAGTTCTGGAGATTTTTTATGTTTTCACTTTTCAGCATACTAATTAGTCCAACCTTTTTTCTCTCCAGGAAACATTCAAAAGCATCATGGAAAGTAAGTAGATGATGCCATTCATATATTACATATACTTAACTCGTTATAATTCGTCAATATCTAACCAATTTCCTCAACAGATTTGAAGCTGTCATATCCAAAAATGATAGATGTGGCTGTGCCAGCGAATATGGTTTGTGGATTGCAAGATGTGGAGTCAAAAGCTGCATGATATTGGTCATATAATTGTACAAGAATAAATCGCTTATAGAAAGAAAAAAAGGTTTGTAAATTAAATGTTTGCGAGATTCGCAACTGTGACTTTCTAATCACATATGAATAACTTTACCGTGTGCTTCAAGTCTTGCTGCAATTCTCTAACCATAAGTTAATCTTTAAGAAAACTAAATGATAATTAAGCTGAATAATAAGTTATCTTAACATTGCATTTTATATTTCGGATACAAATTTGGGTCTATATCTGATGCAGTAAAGAAATTAAACTACACTCATTAGAATATCCAATTTGATACGTTTTATATATGTTTGCTGTTCTCGGTAGTCATGTTTGGTCNATGATAATTAAGCTGAATAATAAGTTATCTTAACATTGCATTTTATATTTCGGATACAAATTTGGGTCTATATCTGATGCAGTAAAGAAATTAAACTACACTCATTAGAATATCCAATTTGATACGTTTTATATATGTTTGCTGTTCTCGGTAGTCATGTTTGGTCGTATGGATCTATTTTTTGCGCGTGGTTCAGGTTGACATAGCATCAAATCTTTTTTTTTTTTTTTTTTAATCTTAATGTCTCTTTTGACACAAAGGGAAACGCCTTAAGTGATGAACAATTTAAACACCTTTTGGAACACACAAGAGTGTAGAAAAATTCATCCTTTACTGTGCATAAACTGATCTGTATGTACACAATAAAAAGTAACAGCACATACTATTATATGCTTCGAATGATGGTTTTGTACTTCTAATGGTTAGCAAGAGCTGAAAATAGTATGCAGACTTAAGACATATACGGTTTGGTTTTGACTGTAAGATGATGACCAAACCAGCAAGTTCGGTTTGAACTGCTCTACAAACAAAATGCCCTGGGGAATGCGACCGCCCAAAATAACCGAAGTCATTCGATTCAACAGCTTTGACAGTTTCAACTGAAAATTGATGAACAAAAGTGGAAAATGAACTGAAAATGGATCCAAAAGGTGATTTAAACCATTGTTCTGAAATGTGATATGAACAAAAAGTTATTACAAGTAAATTGTACCAGACAGTTCAAATTATAAGTTGTCAAGCCGGCCAACCTATAATTAATTCTTTTATTGATTAAACCAAACACATAGCTTCCTCTATGTTAGATTCAAACCCCAGAAGACAACAAATGTCAGCTTTTAAATGCATAATTCAATTGAATCTGAAAAAAGATGACTTTGCGACAAAGTTGCAAAAATTGTTCTTATAGTTTGATCGAGTTGCAGCCAGAGTCTCTACTATTTGAAAATACAAACGCAGTATGAAATTTAGTGTGCAATTATCGTCCCTAACATGAACACATATAAATATTTGAAAGTGAGGGCCGGCCCTTGTTAGAGACGATAACTACACAACAAAATTCACCACAAAGGCTACGCCTTCATTTTCATAGTTACAGAAACCGCGCCTGCAATTTGACTAAACCAATGACAAGTTGCTTTTGCAATTTACTTGTTTATTTTTTTATATATGGAGAAAAATGAATATGAGGTTAGCTCACATCTAAACTTACATATGAACAGGGACGGAGCCAGGAATTAGGAATAAGGGGGGCCGAAATTTTTTTCTCGAGCTAACAAAATAATTTAACTAAAAATTCAAACAGTATGTTCTAATGATCACATGCGTTAGGTTACAAACTTAAAATTTTGATAAGAAAATACATTGATAACTAATAAAAAACTATTAGATGAAAACATTTTGCATGAAATGGTGTCAAGCTCCTCTTAATTATTTTGACATCTAAAGATTAGGGGGGTCATTTGCTTATAATTGGATCATACGCTTAAATTTTATAAGATAAATAGCAAAGCGATTGGGCGTGTTGGAGAGGGCCGAGCACCCCCGGCTCCCCCACTATCTCCGTCTCTGCATATGAAACTTTCTAAAACTATATTGATTGAACAAAAAAAATCAAAACTACCTCATTTTAATTATGTCCATTCACAATATTAGTATTATCTTTAATTAGATCTTAATATCCTTAAAAGTGAGTTCACTCTAATATATGTTTTTTCTACGTTGTGGGTGAGGATCCTCTCAAGTTGTTGGGACAACTTGAGAGGATTCTCGCCCGTTATATTATTGTACTAGTTAGATCTAGATTCAACAACAATTCTAATTCATAATTATAAATCACTTTGGCTACTGCTACATCAGTTCAACTTCTCAAAGTTGAAAGAAAAAATGTATAAAAATGACGTACTTTTAGATGATTTTGAGTAGTTTCCCGCAATCTTTTCAAATCCGGGTCGACCCGGCGGGTCAACCGGTCGGACCGGTACCCGGTCAAAAAACGGGTAAAAAAAACCCGGGTTTCTAAAACCGGGTCAACTGGTTAGACCCGCCGGGTTTTGAGTAACCCGGGTCAGCCCGGGTTTTGATTTCCCGGCCGGGTTTTGATTTTTTTTTTTTTTTTTTTTAATTTTCCATTATTAAGGTGCTATTTTTGTTTGATATGACTTTCTTATGGTGTATATTCACTCATATTTGTGATTAGTTTCCACTTATTACATTTATGAAGGTTTATATGCAGGTTCTTTGCTCTTTTTTCACAGCTGAGTAGTGTTTGGAGTTTGGACATTAAACTTTGGACAATAGAAAATGGATTTTTGGAAATGTGCATAAAACCGGATCTAACCGGGTTGACCCGGCGGTCGAACCGGTTGACCCGGTGACTCGGTGACTCGACCGGGTCGATCCCAAACCGGGGTTTCAAAACATTGGTTTCCCGAGTAGAGTCACATGTAAAACACCTCGATATTCACGAGTCACGACCGCTTATAAAATGATTTAACAGATATCAACTTCTATAAAATTTATTTTGGTGATAGTAACATAATAATATCCACGTGTCTACACCTAATAAGTCAATGGTGTTAGCTGTACACACAAGAAACAAACACATGATCTCATGATCCAAACCAAACTCCAAAACCTTAAAAAAAAGAAAACATTTTTCTTTGTGTCTGCTTTTTAATCATTAACTAAAAAAGAACATGAGTGAATCAGGTAAAGATGATCAGTACCAACAACAACATCAGTATGGTACTTTTCAAGGAGTGCATAACTATCCTCCACCTCAGCAGCAGCAGCAGCCGGTGATTGGGTTTCCTCAGCCGGTCCCACCTCCTGGAATGCCAGGTGGACCTTCTGCTAATTCTTATGTTCATGGCTATCAGTCTGTACCAGGTAGTATAAATATACTTTTATTTTAATTATTATTAATCTAGTTAAAATATTACCCAAGGCTTTTGGTTGGTCAAGTGGTATGTGAGTTACCCACCAACCTACAGGTTGTGTGTTCAAGCCTCGCTGGATGCATTTGTGAGATAGGTGGTAAAGGGCGTGAAAAAATTGCGTTAAAAAAATTAATAATAGTGCACTTTGCATATATAGAACATTATTAATTCCAGTATCTTGCAATGTGTATGATGACATAAAAAGTTGAACTTATTATATGAGAAATGACTTGGAAGGTCTAAAAGTGTGCCTAATTTTGTGATTTTGTGCCTAAATTGATGTGGTTTGTGAAGAAGTGGGTCTTTGTGCTATTACCAACATGATGGTGGGATGTAGGTTTAGCCATATAATTAGGCATGCCAATAAATGCTCTTTTTATATTTGATCAAGAACAAAGAAGATTTTTCAATGCCTTTAAAAAAAAAAGAAGATTTTTCAGTCTGTTGTTATGACCATTAGTTAAAGTACGGAGTAAATGAGTAAAAATGTTTAAATGCAATTTGAGCCTTTTTTGGTAAATAAATGATGTTTAGTTTTTTCGGTACTAGTTGTTGGAGATGTAGAATTATAGATCATGGTGACATTCTATACATGTTTGTTTGCTTGTAGACTGTTAATAGCTTTTCTACTGTTGTTTTAGACTAATTTTTTTAGCTGATTTGGAGATCATTTGTCACTCCGCAATTGGAATTTGAATAATCATTTCGAGATCAGCCGGTAGTAGCTATAGATGTTGACTAGCTTTTGATTTAAAACCGGGGTTGTGGTTGATGTATAATTATCATGTTGTTATGGTAGTGTGAGTTAAGTAGATATTGGACGTTTGACCACTTTTTAAGTTAAAAAACAAGGGTGGTTGTTGATGGATAAGATCACTTCTATCTGCCTTGTGGTAGTGGCGGAGGAGCATTAAATCCAGTCAGGTCTAACTGATGAATATCTCTTTGTTAAAAAAAGGACCATTACTCTTGGGATTGACTTCAAATGTCATGCTAGCTTTACTAAAGCTCAACTAATTTTTCTGACAGATGATAATTTGCTGCTTTTATTCTAACAATGTATATGTTGTATTAGGTTATGCTGTTGCGGAAGGAAGACCTGTGAGAGAACGCCGTCTTCCTTGCTGTGGTATTGGTATTGGATGGCTCTTGTAAGTTTCTGTCTTGTTACAGTTAGTTATTATTGGATTTATGTATGTGTTTGATCTTTTCACACACTCCCTCTTCCAAAATCGAATAAGCCAAATTGCATTTATGCGAGACCTTTTTTTCTTCTTTTTTTAATTGCATCATATTTTGATGGTTTGGTGTTGTCTGGCTTATTAAGCACATGAATTTCAATTAGAGTTCTGTAAATTGAGTTGCAAAGTTTCTGCTAGATCCATCGTCTAATTCTCTATATCCAGATTAAATAAGTATGGTTCATAAGATATACATGATACTAAAAACACTATTTCTAATTTTCTATAATTCAGCATTATAAAATGACCTTTGGCACCTCATGAATTCTGAAAAAATTCACCCTTTAATCTATGCGTCCGATTCGTGGTGAAGCAATAAAAGAACCATACACAGCCTAAGAGACATTTTAAGGTATGTTTCGTCTGAGGATATTGTTTGCTTAAGTAGTTACAGTGACAAGGCTATTTGTTTCACAAACAAGCATACTTGTGAATTGGGTTAAGCTGTTTATCTTAAAAGTATTTTATAAACTTCTCATCTAATTATAACCTGCCAGATTGGGAATAAAGGTTCTTACTTGGGGTTACTTTCAAGTTACAATTATTGGTTTTTGCTTTTGAGGGATTTTAGTGTATTGTTTGTGAGCTAGGTGGCAACGTGTCGGTTGTCGCTTACCAGTATCCTGAAAGGTGAAATGCCAATAGGGGCTTATATTTAGTGTAAGAGTATTAGACCAAAAAGTTTAGACTATCTACCATTTATTAAGCTTTTTCTTGATATTCTTTTTGTGAATGCACTTGTTAATTTTCTTTACATGTCATGTGTCCTTTTTGTTTAGCGTTTTCGGAATTACTTAGTTTATGGTGGGCCTGTAGTCATATTACCAATTAGTTGCCGAGGTAGGGTAGGTGAAGATTATCTTGTGGGCCTGATGTTTTTCGGTTAACTATATAATAGAGGCAAGGTGATTTTATAATTCACTAAGCAAAGGAATTGGTATTGAGGGGGAAAAAAAATAGAAAAACAGATCATAACTTATACTTCTTTAATCCCGAAATTTATTTAGTGGATATTATTTTGTCACGTCTTAAAACCAATTGTGATTTATTATGGGCCATTTTATCACTATGATCTATATGCAGTCTGTAGTCAATTCATCTGGTGAAACGGTTTAAACATTGCTCTGATTATGCTATGTCTTTTCTTAAAAGGTTCATTCTCGGTTTCTTCATTGCTGCAATCCCCTGGTATGTTGGAGCATTCATTCTACTATGCGCTCAATATGATGACCGAGAGAAACCTGGATATGTTGCTTGCCTAATCGCTGTAAGATATCTCATGTTTATAGTACCCATATTATGACCCTCTTTATCTTAATGGTTAAATAACAATTTATCACCTTACACGTGTCAATCTGTAAGACTAAGATAACAAAACATGTCTATTTGTAATGCAGGCTATCATTGGAACAATTGCTGTGGTTTTTGGTGTTACAAGTGCTTGACTTGTATTTCACCAAGCATTTGAGGTCAGTTGTACTGAACCCAGAAGTCAACTGATGCATCTATGAAATCAATCCAGTGGATGATCTCTCGCTATTTGTATCATTTAAAAGGTCGTATTATGCTGTGAATTTGTAATTTGATCATGTTTCAAGTATTTACATGTTTCCGGACCCTAGTTAATTGCATGTGCTTGTATATAAACACTAGTCTTATACAAAATTATGTGTTCTTTGTGTTTCTTATTGCAACTAGTAACTTTTTATGTCTGTCAAGAAACACCATTTTGAGTGATTAAGATCTGAACTATTAATAATGGTGGTTGTTTAAGATCTGATTTACACTTTATAAAGAGGTCATATGTGACATTTGTTTTCGTTTAGTTATATACTGTGAGTTCTTTCACGTAAAGCATAGGTTCTTTTCGTATCATCCAAAAATGGTTGTTTGCTACAGATTGCCAAGGTGAAGGTACCTTTCCAGATCTAAAAATCATAAAACGTTTTTTTGGTACGAGATAAATAACTCGAGCCATCTTTGGTGACCTGCAGGTAAACTCGGCACCCTACAGACCACGTGAAACACATATAGAGCCTCGTAAATTACTTGCTTTCTATGATTTTGGATTCTATAGCTAGGGTTGGTGGCCCCAAGAAGTTGTAGCTATGATATTCGAGCTAGAGGCCTTTCGTAAATTACTCGCTCGACTCTACGATATACATAATTAGCATGTTGTTACATCTTAGACTAGAAGGCAATGGCGTGAACACTCACTAAGTGAGGTGGGGGTCACGCGTTTGGCCCAAAACACAAACACACACGACACACGCGCCAAAAAAAATAAAAATAAAAATAAAAATAAAATAAAAGTGACCGGCTCACATTTTTTATTTCGAAAAAAAAGTGGGCCCCATTCCTCATCCAACTGTTATTCGGTAAAAAAAATAAAAATAAAAATCTCACTACCTTATTTTTTCTTATAAATACTCATTAACTTCACCATTTTTTAAACACAACCTCACCATTTTATACTCATTCAAAAAACACCCGCTATATTCATCCGCCCTTCCAAAGTGCCAATATTCAATACTTTGTACTCTTTAAACTTCACCATAAATACCATTTAAACATACAATCTTCAAAAAATCCAACCAAATCACAAATTAAATACACTTTCACATACATTTTCATCAACTCTTTCATATTTCATACACTTTTCTTTTCTAAAAATCATGGCTTGTAATCTTCCACACATTGTCGAAGAAATCAAACAAGGCGTTGAAAAACTAATTGAGGGTGATACCATTGGTAAGGAACAGGTTATCGACTTAGTTGAGGAGTTTTCCAAAGCATCGACTTCAAAATATGATTTGATAAAACAATACGAGAAATGCTTTGACATTCCACCTGAAAAATTTGCTACGGTTAAAAAGTTTTTACAAGAGGAAAGTTGGAAAGATGTCGAGATTAATAATGAATTGTATTGATTGGCCAGCAGAATCCAAGATAACATCAGTCACAAAGTTTGTTGGATGCATAAAGGAAACAAGTAGAATGTTTGTAATGGTTTTTAGTTGTCGTATTTTATTTTCTGTATCGTAATTTGTATTTTTATTTCAATGTCGTCTTTTTTCTCTCGTAATTTATCATGGGGTTTTTTTGGAGGATATTATATGAAGCCAAATGAAATGACAGAGGAAATGATCTTCGTTTGTCATTTCATTTGGCTTCATTATAAATAACCTCCAAAAAAAACCCGTGATTTTTTTTTTAATTTTTTTTTTAAATAATAGAAATATCATTTTTTATGTATTGTAATTTTAGTTTTATTTGAATAAAATGTGTTGGGAATAAAGCTAACAGTTACCACTGATAGGCTTGTGGAAGACACTGCTGAAGAATGCACTAGCAGTGGAAACTCATTACCACTGCTAGTACATATTATTACCACTGCTTACTAGATAACTGTTATGTATTCGTGTATAGATAAGTATAGAATAGATCTTGTGAATATTCTATTTAGATAG